>CM031241.1:232317788-232393646 GCA_018340775.1 Taxus wallichiana var. yunnanensis
GAGCTACCCCATTCAAGCAAGGACTCGGTCCCACACACTATTGGTGAGAATCCACTAATTTTCGAATCGGAAAATTATTTCATAACACATGATCTTTTCTTGAAACTATTGATCTTGATAATATTTTTCACATTTTGTTTTTTTATTCATTACCTCATAAAATTTTGAACAATTATTCTACGGTGTATCCAAATTTTTTCTATTAAAAACATCACCGCTAATCATTGTCATCTCAAAGCTCAACACCACAAAAAATAAAAACTAAAAATACCTAAAGGAAAATAGTTTTGTTCATTTCTATGTTGTCCCTTTCAATTGAATACTTATGTATTTTGCATGGTATTTTGCTTTTCGATAAAGGAAGTATTTATATAGGAACATGGCATTTGAAACAAATGCCCTGTGACCTCATTCACCTTGAAATTATTATCGAAATTGAATTCACATTCTTTGATTATCGATGCCATGAATAATATAATGATGAATAATATGCACAAATGGTTTTAATTTCTAATCTTTTAGAGGCACTAAAGATTCATTTATTCTCTAACATTTTTATATTTTTAATTTTACAAGTTCAAGTGGAGATTTGATTCCATCAATTATGTGTTGGGATTTAATGTCATGTTTACTGTCTCCTATGTTACAATGTATGTGAACTATATTTTTAATAATATTCAAAGTTTTCAAATATGTTGCAGTCCTTAGGATATGTCTTATAATGTATTCCTACTATATTTTCTATTTTCAATGCTTATATTATTAAAGCACATATTAATGTTTAAGATTTTGTTAGTTTTGTTAGTTCAACACTTATGTTATTGAAACACATAATAGTGTAATTGTAGTGATCCCAAAAACCTACAAACCCATTATAAAGGAAGGCTTTCTAATTGAAGGCACAAAGATGACTCCAATACCTTGTTGTTGTCTTGGCCAACATAATTCTTGTTATCATAATCATGGGAAAAAAATAATTGTGTGAAATACCATACAATATAATTTGAGATCCCACATCAAAATATCAACTCCATATAGTTCCAAGTCCCTTTATCAAAAATAAATCCACATGATTTGATTTCCTAATAAGAGAGTTTGGTTTAAGTATGCTTACTTCTACTTACCTGATTATTAAGAGAAAAATTAAGAAGGGAATCATAGTTTACATATGATGATAAATGATGACGAACCTATCCGTGTCACATTTTTTTACTATTCCCACTTAGACATGAGATGGATGCTCTAGCATTTGCATTTTCATTTAAATTTGGTAACATATATGTTAGCGTAACATCACCATGACCAAACTAATAAATTTCAAATAAGTAGAGATCGCCATGAGAAATAAAACCAAATTAAAATCTTCAAAATGGTCAACCAATTATAATCTTCAAACCGCTCATATAAATTATATAACTCCCAACTTCTCTTTTCTCAAATACTTTCTTCATTAAGTAAGCCCCTTTTCCTTATACAATATTTCACTCCGTTAAATTTAATTTCTTTAATACATCTCCTTACACATTGCTAATGCACCCCACATATGTTATTGCTAGTTAGTAACTCTAACTAAGAAGTAGGAACCACGACGAAAAGGGTTAAAAACAAAAGGGGCCAACGGTCACTGTAAATCTTAAATTTCCATGCGAATAAAACCTTGAAAATACATGAAAACCTTGAACGGACATCGACTATAGCCTACGGCTTGCCACGGTCATCTCCATTTAATGCACTAAATGCCATGACAGCTGTTATTATCTTATCCTCAATCCGGTGACTATTTTGTCATTTTATTTCAACTTGTAAGGTGTGACTATGACTACTTAAAAGTTGTGTAACAATATCACTAGATATTAAATCACATTATTTTGATGGGTATTTTATCAAATTCTTGAGTATTGTTTCGTGATGTAATTTTAACAAATGGTAAGTCCACTCAACACCAGGGCTAGAAATCGATATCATGCAGCAGGCCGTTTTCTAATGATTTTTTCGATTTATATGTGTCATTTTTGCGTAGGGGTCATGTTAATCTTCTTATCATTCTAATTTTATCAGATGTCTCCCAAAAGATATTTAATGATTTTGAGTGCAAATGTTTAGTAAAAAATAACCTAACCATAAACAATTATATGGTGAAAAATCAATGAACCATTTAAATTTTAAAATATTGCTCTATAAATATATGTAAGTTGTAACAATATATAAGTTATTTGTATTTATATGTTGACAAAAAAATTATGAAATATTGTTTAGAAAAAATTAAATTTATAGTCAATAATTTGAAATTTTAGACCTCACTCGCCGTTACATTTTAAAAATAACCATTGGAATAGCTCCCTTCAAACTTTGATTTGTTCTACAAAATCATGACACATGGATAACACACTTGATTATTTTATGGGTATGGAGGTGCTATTATCATGTATCATGTAGACATTTACAAAGAATTTTAACATTTCTCGTGAATGGATGCACATTTATTCGTATGAAAGGGTTATATAGATTTTATTTTGAGGAATTGTCATCTTAACAACATCCTCTACCACCCAATTTTTACTTTAATATATAAGCTATGAGTTAGCAATTTTTGTCTAGAGATAATTATCCGCATTAACAATTCTTAGTGCAAGTCTATGAACCACAGAGATGGATGAGACAATGCTAACATGGTACATATTTTGGAGAAACAAGTTTTGGCTAGCCTACGGTAGTTATTGGAGCTTGATGAAATGAATCTCAACTTTCCCTTCAAAAGTATGATGAAATATGCCAAGGTCATACAACTTACAAACAATATTGAACATATTAGAATAAGATTACAAATAAACATTTCATCATCATATATAATCTACGTAATGACATCTTGAGAATTTTAGAAAACTATGGAATAAATTTCACCCACCAAATTGCTCCTACTCAAATGACAATCAACATTCAAGAATGAGAAAACCAAATATCTTGTTCTCAACCTATCAAAACTTCACCTTTAGTCATGGGGTGTTTGGCCTCTCCTCTTAAAGTCTTAGACTATTTCTTGATCTAATGCTATCACCATATATTATTATTTTGCATCTTCCTATTAGTTATTTTCGTGCATCAATTAATCATGAAAATATAGGGATTATCCTTATACTTTGCTACTACAATGTATTAGATCCTTTAGTATTTGATGGTAGGACTTTTCTCTCACAAATTTTATCCTTCTCATAGCATGTTCAATTCATATCTAAAAATTTCAATGAATGCATAGATCCTTGATATTCCAAACCCCGTTGAATTTGTCAACAAAGCGTGAATAGGTTTGCTTGTCTTTAATGTAAGATGTTTGTCTTAAGGCTCAATTTTATAATCTTATGAATGTATTCTTTTACTATTCTCAAGTAATGAGAAACTAATCCTTTCTATTGGTTTCTCCCAAATATTTCTAAGGTTAGGGTTATCCAACAATAAAAAAAGTTACTAAGATATTAAACCAAGTATTAGAACATCATAGCCATGAAATCTCACATTATACCATTCTTATTGTCCTTTTGATTAAGCACCTATATATAGAATTCTTATACACATCCATCTATAAAATAATTTCTAGAAATCTTGAGCATAGTACAACACCCGAATCATATGTGAACCACCTTTTCCCTACTGCATATGAATTTTAAAGGAATTTGAATGGAAATTTTTTAAGATAGAGTGTTTTCTCTACAAGTTAGACTTTGACTGTAAGAAGAAAACTTGAGAGGTTCGTAAGCTTTGCTCATGAAACTTAAGAGTTATTTCTCCTTCTTAACACCTCTATCGACTCTTAACAATCTTCACTAACCTTTCCAAATTCAAAAGTAAACTTGTGCAATGTTTCACACGTGTTATAAGTGATGAAAAGGACTTTGTAGATGTACGAAAATAGGATATTAAAGGTTCCAATCATATAGGATTCAAATCAAGTGCAAATTAACTTCCAATTGAATTAAAATATCTCTATCTATGAAAGAACGAGATGAATACAATGCATCAAACCACCATAGTTATTTAGTTTGTAAGAACTCTAAAATTTCATATGCGCATAACTCTATTACATTGGCAAATTTTCAACAAAACTATTTTTCATGTATCTTATTAGTCATAATTCACCTTAAAATCATTATAAACATGTGAATAAGTAATTTTCCTCTATGAAATATACCTTCAACATCACGTAGATTTGTATAATAATCGCTTACACAGTCTTAATCTACAAATTATAGGCCTAAAGGCCTTCTCCATTCCTTTCTCCCCCAATCAATCCTCTTGATTTGACCTTATACTTGATTATTTACTTCATTTGACTCCACTCAAACTCATCTCTACATAATAATAGGTCTTTAATTGATCTTATCTTGAAATGGACCATAAATAAATCTCTGTCTCTCTCTCTCTCTCTCTCTCTCTCTCTCTCTCAACCTTATTATTAACAAACATGCCTTCTTTATTTCTTTCCAACGTTGAAGTCTTCTTCTAAATATATTTGAGGTGGATTTACCTTACATGGAAATAGATAACATTTAAATATGTTAATATACCTCGTAAGATCCTTCCATACAGACCCATGTTTTTCACAAAGTGGTCATAACCCTTACAAAACTTCTTAGACAATTCAAATATTCAAATTTAACTTTTTGGAGGAAACTCTAAAACCCCACCAAATGAATTCTAGAACACACCTAGAGACTAAATAACAATTCCTATTGATTCCTAAAAGACCCTAGACTTTCTAGTTCATGAACACGTCTACATTAACATATTTACATTGTTGAAATATAAGTTCATATCGTGATGTTCCTACATAAAAGTTGCATTCATATCTCATTATGTACAGTCGATGCTTTGTAACTATGTCTCAAGTTATGGGGATGCTTTGGAATGTCGCTTGGGAAAATATCGGTGCTCGGGATTTCTGACCCTAGTTGTACTTTTTGCTAGTAATGATTTTCTAAAGCTTATTTCCATAGCTACAATAAATAGTTGCGAAGATATCAATAGAAATGGGCTTCCCACTTTGCGCCATTCTTCTACACTTAGATTGAATTTTCTAAAGGGATATGGTGTCGTGATTCCTTTGGTGCTAGGAAACATCACCCAAATCAATGCTTTAATATCTTATGTAGTGAAAAGTTCTTCAATGCCATTGGCCATAGATGTTATTAATAATGTCTCTAAACTTATTGAATGTTCCATTGTCAAAGCCCTCTTTGGACCATCCATGGGGAAAATGGAAGCAAGAAGAACTTATTCCTCATGTAAACCTTGTGAAACGTGTCCTATCAATTCTTGAGAGCATTAGTGTAACAAACCCAAAAATACCAACACATACAACACAGAGAAATACAGGATAACTTTTTTTTTTTTTGACTTCACATGCTTGACACATAACATGACGCAACCATGTCGTCACCAAGGATACAACTAACACTGTGAACAACTTGATACAAGGACGGCCATAAAGGCAGCACGGAAACGATCACACCTTTCAAGGACAAAATACCCTTTTTGACAGAACAACATAGAAGCCCAACCACATGACACTCTCACAGCTAGGGCAAGCCACAGTAAGAAATGATTAGGGGTTATTTATTTTGATAAGACACCCTTTAGCTCATGACTAAGTTTTCAGAAGGATTCAATATATGATTCGCTCAAATTCATCTTACCAACTGAGTTAATTTCTTATACACTGTAGAGTAGTTCACTTAAAGTCTTCTCCTACTTGCTAAATCTTATTATCTTCCAGAAACTAACCATTGTTTTCCCTTAAGCTTGTTTAAGAGTTCATCCAAAAGGGTAGTGTTCACTAGTTTAGCTAGGGATATCAATTTATAAAAAAGAATTTACTTCACAAAGGATGGTTTCATTTTGATCACTCATGGAATTATTTGATTTCAAATAGATCACCTCTACATTTATTTGTTGAATATAAAATTATTATTTTTGTTTAGCTTCTTTAAGGGTTAACCGACCCATTTTACTTTACTTATAAAATATTGCCACTAAGTCTTAGAAGGATTTAACTTAACAATTTATTCTCAAAATCAAAGTTTTACAATACTCATATCAATGTAAAGATTGAATACCATTTCTCACAAAGGTAAGTTACCAGTTTACCTACAAAAGGACAAGACAACATCATCATGAAATTTGTAGACAACCCAAGGCAAGAGGTCTTCTAAACTCCTTTGCATGCACTATTACAAAATTTACCTCACATTGGACATTTTTACAAGGAACCTCATAAATTGCACTGATGAAAACTTTACAACTCTTTCCTTTAATCTACTCGCATAATCCATCTCGCAAAAATACTAGCTAGAATCGGTTCAAGAAGCCAAGGCATGTTAAGGCT
Organism: Taxus wallichiana var. yunnanensis; assembly: GCA_018340775.1. Lineage (NCBI taxonomy): Eukaryota > Viridiplantae > Streptophyta > Pinopsida > Cupressales > Taxaceae > Taxus > Taxus wallichiana. Next base: position 232,324,165 of record CM031241.1, read on the forward strand.
ACACATTGCAACAAATAAGCTAACATTTAACAATATCAAGAAAGGAATGTTCTAATTCAAAAATGGATTAAAACACAACCCACAACTCTAAAATTATTCACATGAGAAAGAAATCTAAACCATCCAACAAGGAGAAAGTCAAAATACCAGTAAGAACAAAATCACATAAAACAAGGCAAGACCTTATGGGTTAGGAACAAGAAAGTCAAGAGTGTTGATATCTCCTTCATGTAATCCTATGGATTACGTGATTGGAATCCAAAACTTACTCCATCCAACTAAAGGGGTCCAAGATAAGACAAAACGTACTAATTATGATCGTAGGCGCGAAGCAAAATGACGTTATCCAATTCTCCCAGGGGGGCTTCATAGTAATATGGGTTCGACGCCCTTAAAAGAACACAACTATAGTTTCAGTTTTAACCAAGGAGTTTACCACTACCTCCTTATAGGATTTCTTAAACGTAGTACTAGTTAACCAAAACAAATCCACTTTTCCAAAAGCGTACAAAAGAGACACAGAAGGGCCATTATTCTACCAACAAACCTTATCCTAATCGTCAACTTCTCTACATAATATAAGGGAAGGCTAAACCCAAAAGTAGTTAATAATTTTTATATATTTCCGACAATGCCAATAAGTATTTTAAAATAAAAAATAAAAATTGATTTCCTTAACAAAGCCACGAAAAGGGACTTTTAGTAACCAAGTTCGAAGAATAAGATATTCGAGTTCGAAAACAAAGGGATTCGATACACGGTGGGTAATACACCAACGATGCCCCAGAATCAAAAGACCTTACCACGAGTACAAGCACAAAATAAGAACCAACGCACAAATCCATCAGGAAGGTTACGCAGTGCAGTCAGGCCTAGAAGTTCTATGAGCTCCTTGTCAATGGTATAGAAGATGAAAATTTTACCCGATCCATGTGGGCTTATCAAGGAAAAGTCTAGCAAATATCAAACAGATGAATATAACAGCCACCTATTATATTATCACTGAAATCAACTGTCATCTAACAGGAAACGAGTTCACGAGTCCAATACCATGGATTCACCTACAACTTTTGTTTCAGTCCAGCTATTAATAGCTTGCTCACGACCCTTAATAAAAATTGGAGAGGTTTCATTCAATTAAACTTACAATGTTTTCCCCTTACTTTAATCAAACAAGAGTTTGAACCAGGAAGTAGGTATAGTAATTTTCTCAACACGTAGAGGCCAAAATAGATGTCAGGTTATCCATCTCCTAGAACTGGGTACAAAAGTCAACCATGTACAGTTCTAAAACAAAACCCTAATGCCATTTTCTAATTAAACAAAAGTAAGGAATGCCCACGGGCTTAAACAAGTTTCAGAGCACAATGTCACTATTAATGTACCTTTAGCAAAACAGGAGAGCCCTAAACAGGAAAAACGTATTTATTCAAGCAAATAGCGATATGAAGGCTTAACTTTCCATACAGTAAGCCTTCAATTAAAATACCATCACAAAATTCTTTTAGAAGAGAGTCATATAAGCAAACAAAACTCAATAATGTTTCCTTCCCTACGAACTAGATTGCATCACTCAAAATTGCAGTAACCCATTTAGACAAATATGAAATAGAGTAAGCTATAAGGGAGGAAAGAACATTCCAAGCAAAACCAGCGAAATTGGATCGAGATTTAAAGGAACAACCAACACAATCAGGCAGCGATATAAACAACCATGAAAACATTTTGTCTAGGCACCATTCAAGAGGAAAGAATATTCATTTCAAGATACTGAAAGAAAGTAGAAAACTATTACAAGGAGTAGATTTAACATGCCTGATTAGAATTCTTCCAACCAACAACCACGTCGACTAGGGCTCAGGCAACAGCAACACAACCTGCGCAACTTCTCTTCCTCACTTACTTGAAGATCCATATCCTGTTAACGGCCATGCTTGGCATAGGAAAGGGGGTGATTGAAACATGCCTTCTTGGAATCCTCGGGAGCAACTCCGGGAAGATAGAAGCACTCTGTTCTGAAGAGCATCACAACCACCATAGAAAACCCACACAACCAATGCACTAAACTTAATACAGATAAACACAAGTAACATATAATCAAGGACCACATTTAATCTACCAGTAGCTTGCAACTAGCCATTACTCGGTATTGGATTATTTCTCTAAATCCTACATGTTAACTACATTGGTACATAGATATTAGCAACCGAGGAATTTCACTAACCCCTAAATATAATTTCTGAGACTCTGTAGAAAATGGAAAAAACAATCATCAGTGTGAATACCAAATAAAGGTGGCCCTCATATCCAAAACAATAAATAAATCCAACATATACATTACTTACTAAAACTAAGGGAAAACAAAGTGCTGAAGCCATGATCCTGGAGATTGACCTTTAACTGCTTCTGGAAGGCTGGATTTTTCTAGGTGCTGTAGGACAGCCTTGAGAGCCCTCAATAGCCTGTGATTTGTTGCTTCCTTGAGAGAGGAGTCTGTATGCCTTTCTAATAGAATCCCCATACCAGCATCCACATATTCATCTGATAATGCACGAGCAAGAGAAGTTGCCACATGATCTTCAAAAGAACTAGAAAAGAGTGTGACATCATGAGATTTAGACAGGCTCGAATGTTCATTCGACCCAAGGCTTTGGTAAAGTGAGGATATCCGACGTAAAGAAGCAACATCCACACGAAGCACACTAGCAGATAATCCACAAAGCTCTAAAAGAAAGGCGCAAGAGGCCACCAAAACATTATTTTCAAAATGCATAATAGCGAGTGGCATTACTGAGATAAGAAGCTTCTCTTCACTTTGTGTCAGCTGTGAAAGCAACACCTGAATCTCAGAGGAGGCTTGTGATTGACCTCGTGAAGACTTTCCCATTTGTTCTTGGACACACCCCAGTGAATTCAATCTCTGTGCTCGATTTCCAATGAGACAATTGAAAGAACAGGCACATTCACACTACATAGATGCACAACACATTACAAAAATAGAAGCAGAGCAAGGCAGACCTGGCACAAACATGACCAGAAACGGAATGGGCGTAACACATAAAATGATCCTCCCATCGCGTCAACATACGGTCTCCTTGCAACACTCTCACTGTCACTTCGTCGATTTTGAGAAACATATCTTGAAGGGGAAAAACCCGAATCTGAGGATGCACCTGATACAGAACAGAAAACACATAGATGGACAACCCTTGCCACGGGCACTAAAAAAACCTTTCTACTACAAATGCAAGATCTTGCAATAACAACGATCTCGATTGTGGTCGCGTGCGGCCGAACATCAGGATCAACACCAACGGTTCCTTGGGATCGCCTGCGGCAGCTGTCGCACTTAACTCTCTCTGGAGGCCACTGATTTTCTGGGATAAGTTTACTTCTCCGCCCGTAGTCATTCCGCTGCAGCCGGATACTTCCTCACGGCACTCTCCTAGAAAAAGTTCGGCCTCTACGCTCCATGTTGGTATAGGCATAGGCTAGGAGTGTCTTTGGTCCAAAGCATTGAGTGGTTTAGGGAAATTGTTTATTGCATTTGGTGAGACTGTGACAGCTACTGAGGGCGCCCCCTGCCAAACTGACCCAACTCTCACCCACCTGCCTTCAATTCTCTCAGAAAAGCTGTCCCATTCTTTCAATTGGTCAAACACTTAATTTCATTCACCAAAATTTCTGCGCCTTGTCAAGAAAACACGTGCCTTCCCACGCCCTCCACTCCGTTTCCATTTTTAAAATTTATTTGTTTCAAAATTTTTACTTTCATTATTATTGTTATTTATTTCAGAGGGGTTCGAACCGCAGATTGTCTATCCCAAAATCCCAATCGATGCCATTTACCCTTCCTTAAGCAAGCAGAACGTGGTCGACAATATCAGAAATACGGATTAATATTAATTTCCTTGTCGGTTGATAACTCACTACTAGCTTGGATGTCATGTAACTATTCTTATCTCCTATAATATCAGACATTATAGAAAATGCAACAACGAATTCCGCCAAATGGGCAAGTATAATTTGTGTCATGTCTAATGGAACCCTACCCATCACACGAAAAATGTGATTAATAGATTTTTAATTAAGAAAAGGGTCGTAAAGCACTCAGGAATTCATATCCACAAAGAATAAGGAAAACAATTTATATCCTAAGCTCATAAAGATTATTCAGAAAGAGTAGAGATATTCCATGCTTAGCACTCGATCGCCACAGGATGAATAGGTGTAATGTAGAACAGGGCATTACAATTAGGATAACTCTATTTTCCTAGTAGGAATCTTCACTTCCGATCCAAACGACGAAGAACATCATCCTAAGTTAAAGTGGTGCATAGATGAAGCGAGCATGGCGATCATGAGTTGATCGGGAGTGAGGTTTTCATTGGTGTGGTTATGGATGTTGATGAAGAACAATGGCTTAAAAGAGGGATCCATCTCTTTTGCTACATGTTGGTGCTAGAGTGAAGACACATATATGTGTGGAAGGTAAGGGCATGTTCAAGAAAAGAAAGGATGATTACGGGATTTTTTATATTTTTATTTGTTTTAAGAGAAACACCTAAATTAATTTCAAAAAGATAGAACTCTGCAATGTAGATATATGTTTGATGTTTTAAAATTAAATTTTATTTAAATATTAATGTCAATGTTTCTAGTTTCATTATTTCTAATTATTATACAACATAAATATAATATAATATTTGTTGCGGGGTGTAAGTTCCTCTCTCTTGAGAAGAAAGAAGAGAGCTTAGCAATTGCATTTGAGGATCTGAGGATTGTTTGAGGTAACAAAATAAAATTTAAAAAGTTGACAAGTAGTGCTTAGTTTTAGAATATAATCTTAAATGTGTGTATTTTGCTTAATCACATAGGGCATCTAAATTATAGAGAACTGATGAGGATCTGGTTACTTGTGTGGTTAAATATACAAGTATTAAAGCTCTATTTGTAATTTAATATTTTTTATTATAATTTAATATAATGTTTTTGAGTTGTGGTTGTACATGACACTAACATTGATGACCCTAAAGAATAAAAATAATTTCATTATTTGTATTTACTTTTGGAAAACTCTAGAAAACACTTAGATTCCAAAAAAATGAAAAATAGAGCAATCAAAAATAGATTTGAATAGATTTGATGTGACTTTGAGTTAATTCTCAACTATTTAATTAAAGTGCAATTGTCATGTCAGTACATGTGTCACTCTAAGAATTTTTGAATTAAAAATTTACAAAAATGTTTGAGTGGAATAAGGCCAAAAATTGTCCATTTAGTAAAAAGCAACCAATAAACATCAAACAAATCATTTTCTTTAATTTTATTTTATTTAAGAAATTGTTAAATTCAAAACTCAACATTAGAAAAGTGAATAGTAATTCAAAAATATAAGATTTCAATTAGTTGAGAAGGTTTTAACTAATAAGGGATGAGGTCGTGATCATAATAAAGATTGAGGCCTGGATCGTTCCCCGGATGAATTTGACATAATGGAAACACCTAAGTCCTCGGGCACTTAGCCAAGAAGAAATCTACCCACCTCAACCATGAGATATGGCGGTTTATAGCACTGCCAAATTTAAAATAAAATAAAATAAAATTATAGTAAAGGAACTAACAAATAACATCAAGTCATTAGAACATACATAAAAACACCTTCAAATAATATCGAGTCATTGGAATATACGTGAAAACACCTTCAAAGTTGGAAAACAAGGTATTTATTAGTACTCACGCCATTTGTGATGTACTATTGTTTTCACCTCAGCACTATTAATTTGCAGGAGATCACGTAAAATACAATTTATCCATAGTTTGAGTTAAATTTTTTGAATATTGTTTGTACCTTAAACATTTCAGTATTATTTATGTGTTCCCGATTGGAGAAATTTTATTCCTCATCACAAACCTATTTTTTTTATGGCCGAGATATCACTGTTTTTCTAAAGTTTTATTTGCCTCTTACAATTTTCCATGTACTTGAGGCCTGACCAAATTGTGTGTGGTCGTTGAGTATACACTGGTTTCATGCATGCAATTTCTTGGGAGAGATGTCTTGCTTTTGTATTTGTTTATCACATTTTATTTATAAGAACTGTTGAACAAAATATTGGACAAGAAATCAACCCTGGATGGCCGGATGCATCAACAAAGGGAAATCCTCAGGTAGGCAACAATTATTTACTTCATCATTTATATTGTTGAATTCATTTTCACGTAAAGTTTAGCAAGTTCAAATGGTAAATGTTTTCTGCACAAACCATCTAGGGGGATTTGATGCCCAAATCGATCTGTCAGGTAATATCTCACATAATGTATGCAAAAAACTTGAGTGGATTGTGAATTGCGGCTAAAAATTTGAGCTAATTTCCTTCCTCTTTTTGGGGCATTCTTATATAGGTGGATAGTGTTCCAAATTGTAAATTGAATTTTAACTTTTCTTTGTACATAGCTTCAACTTTTGCACTCATGCTTAGTCAAAGATTAAATCTTAGCACAATTCCAGGCTACAGCTTGAATTCCTAACCTTTTTCTCAGAAATTTTGCAGTTTACTACAGTTTGGATTTCAAATATAGTTTAATTTTTTTGTCAAATTTTCTCGGATTTTTCTACAGTTTGCACTCGGCAGTATAGCCACATGAAATATTAACTTCATTTCAAACAATAGTTAAAATTTCGGCCTCTTTCCTTGCACGTTTCTTCATTTTTAGGTGATTTACATGAAATCTTTTACCTTAATTTTCCACTATTCTACTACACATTTGGTCTAAAATTTTGCACTCGACTACAGTCAGATGAAATCTATATTGGATTTTCAAATACAATTTTATTTTTTGTTGCGTGTTTCTTGATAATTTCGCACTCCGATCTTATTTAATTTAGGCATTTGTTTTGTTCAAAATCTTGCTTGCTACTTAGTGAGATGAATTATGAGCTAGATTTATATTTCAGAATTTTAACTATTTTGCTTCTCTTTTTGGTCAGAAATTTACACTCTGTAATGCAAACGATGTGGGATAGAGACCCACCGTAAGCGAAGCACGAGAATCCTCCAAGCATTGTTTCGATGGTTTTCGGACTTACTATATTCTATAACAACAATCAAGGCATTAGTAAGGACCAATGAGATTGATTTGTAAATAGCCACGTCGATTTGGTCGTCATTCTTTAGTAGAGGGCGGTGTATGTGACAAACACAAGTGCCTTTCTTGCAAAACAGACCTGTAGCGGTGGTTTTCATACTTCTGTTGGCCATCACCGACTGCAACAACAAGCACATTTTCATATTCTAATAGTTTGCGAGAAATCTCCTCCCTACTCCATTCGCTTATGAAGAAAGATGCCTCTCTCAGGGCACTGAATTTGCCATGGGAAACAGTAATGACAATGAAGAAAATGACTACAGAGCTCAAGTCAGTACTGAAAATAGCTTGGATGGGTGCTCTTATTTTCACAAAGTCATGCTCTGAGATTTTTCCCAAAAGTCTGGTGACAATTAAGCTTTCATACAATTTTTGTTCTTACCACTCCTCGATGTATATAATCTTTTTTTCATTGAAAACTTATTTGCTAGTCTGTTTATTTTGTTGCAGAGTATTCCTACTGCATTTGTTCCAAAGCTTCGATTCAAACCGGAGAATATGTGATTTTTGAAGGGCAAGCCTCAAAGAATTATGGAGAATTCAGTACCCAACCGGAGTTTTGGCATGGGTAGGAGGAGTTCATTCAGTATCATGCAATAGAGTTTGGAGATTTTCTAGTGTTCAAGTATGTCTGTAGGTCTTATTTCAAGGTTAGAATATTTGGGAAAAATGGGTTGGAGAAATATGTTATTAGCTCTCAGAATGTACGCAAGAAATGTTGTGACATTGCCCCTACTAGTTGGTGTCTAGTTGCTTGGTATTCTGACGAGGAGCTGATTTATGATCATGCAGAAGCATGCCTCAAAAAAAGGAAAAAGCACACATTCTCTTCTCATGGTAAGTAGAAGCCTTGTTTATATGTGAATTTTTATTGCAGTGAAATAAGAGAATTTTGCGTAAAAATTGCACCATATTTTATTGCAGGTCACCATCCAAATGGTTCTAGATATTTTCAACCCTCTCTTCTATAGAAGAAGCAAGTGACTGGAAAGAGGAGGCTGGAAAATCAAAATCGTGTTATATTTCTGGAATACCTTTTGTTGCTGAATTGGAAAGGAACAAGGCCGTCAAGGAGGCTTATTCCTTCAAACCAAATAAACCCTTTTGTTTACTTGTTATGAAGCCATCCCATGTCTACAAGGGATTTTTACTAGTAAGACCCCTCTCTCTCTCTCTGTGTGTATAGAAGGGACAAATATTGAAGCATTTTCTGTGTATTGATCACCAAGAAATAATGGAATATACTATGTATTGATCACCAAAAAGGATTCATAAAGAAATATGTAACATGAAACTTTTCAAAAGTAGACATGAAGTTTGAACTTCTTTGATAGGTACAAATTCAGTACATGACTACTAGTGGCTGTAAATTCAATTTTCCATATTATTGCTTTCAAAAATGTATGTGGCCTTCAAAACAATTGCTTGTAATTTGCAAACTGGCATGAAACAAGTTCTTGGCCTACTCAAGCTTGTCCTCATAGCCAACTTTCAATTCCAACTGCTTGTGTAGAACAATTTCAGAAATCAACTCATCAATCACATGATCATCATTGTTGTTGGCGACCCACTTCTTTCCTCTCAAACTCCTCCTTAGTTGGGCATGCCCTGGCTTTGTTGAAGGTGGTCTCCACCCCCACCTACAAATTCTGTAGTGCTCTAACTTAGCTCGAATTCTACCCAGTTAACATAATAGACCTTCTTATGAGCAAGAAAACTACAAGCAAACCCTTGACATATGGTATTGTCTGTGAATCCACAATTTTGTTAAATCTATAAACAACTGACTATTCATCCTCAATTATTTTAGCTGAGCTCTTACTAAAATTTTAATTAAAACCATAAGCTGAGCACTCGCCACCAACTTCCAAGGCAGGTACTCTTGCTGCAACGCAGCCCTTGTTGTTAAATGGTTCAACAAGAGGCGTCCATTTGACAAATCTATGTTAGACACATTATCTATTTTATAACAGTGGTATATATAAATAAGCACGAAATAATGCTACGTCCTGTCATTTCGTTTGAACATGTGATAAATGTAGAATTTAACCCTACTCTGCCAAGGACCGCACATTTCCTTTTCCTTCCCAAACCCGAAAGGACACCCGTTATTTTCAACCAGCTAAGCCTATTGTGATGTTGGCTTGGCCGCGTCCCGGCCATTCCCTCTATAAAATACCTATTCTCCTTCAAAGTTTTTCCACAACACGGTCTGTCCCATTGAATCAGTCGAGAGGAAAAGGAAAGAATTAAAAAAGCCATGACTGGCCGCGTGAAAAGCCCTCGCTCCGCTGCTACTGCTTGTGGGTGTGCTCAGCCTTCTTACAATCTCCGCTTCGGTATTACACTCCTCTTCTCTGCTCTTTCTCTCGTTAATTATAAATGTGGATGCGGTTTATGTTGTGGGTGTGATCTATTTATTTATGTGTGTTTGCATTTTGCAGGCAGACGATGTGATCGTGACGTTTGTAATGGTGCAACATGCAGAATTCGGTCAAGTTTTCAAGATCATCGGAAACGGTACGGTACTCGGCGATTGGAGCCCTGCAAATGTTGAGAATATGACGTGGACTCCCGGCGATGCATGGGCCTCCTCTGCAGTATGTTCATTTCTTTATATGCTGTCAATACTACACACTGTTTTTTCCTTTCTGACCTTATATAGTATTTGTATTGATTCTTTCTGGTGTATTTTGTGAAAGACGCTGACGAAAGGGGTAAACTACCAGTACAAAGCGGTGGTGGTAGACTTCTCGGATGGGAGCAACGCAGTCTGTTACATGCCGGATAATAACCGCGTGCTAACCGTGCCGGAAAGTTATTCCAAGTCTCATTACGTGGAGACGGTGTTTTGGAAGGCATCATGCGGTTACGCTTGTCACTCCACCACTGCCTGCGGCGTCACCAGCAAATGGACGGTGTTTGATCCCATTCGCCGCGTCGTATGAAGATCCGGAAACCTAAACCAAACCAGTTAGTTGCCCAAAGTAGGTGACGGCGACGTTTATAAATAAACGCTAATATTTTGTAGTTATGTCATATATATATATATATATATATATATGAAATATGAGATATTATTTGTAGTGTGATTTATGTGTTACCACGAGGTAGCGAATCCCAACGTTTTTTTCCTTAATTTTATTTTTAAGCCCTTCTTCATTTTCTTTCTTATTATTTACTGCCGAGTGCGGACGAGATTTCACACTCTAATTCTCTAGTTATTATGACAACTTAATTTTTTAAAACTTTGTTTGGTGTATTTTAAAGAACCCGGTGAGATTTTTTCCGAACTCTAGTAACTAGCAAAAGCATCATAGGTGCTTGTGAGAGGCTGATAGCTATATAGAAGGATTTACATTATTAATAATTGTATTGTCTATGTATTTTATAAAATCAAAATCAAATTCAATTTTATTGTTAAAGAATAATAATAGTTACTCGAATTTTGCCAAAATTAAGTGGAAAATACTACAGAGGAACAATGGGTGTTGTGGATTCAAAAAACCGATCTAGATAGCAACTCGTCTTCCTGTTGCTCTGCAAATACTATCTACATTAACAGATTCGATAGTCTACCTCACAACCCTCTCTGCAACTCTCTTATTTGGGTGTTGATAAAAATTGATCCTCTGAAAATACATTGTGACAACTTCTTGAATTTGAATGATGGCTCCCAATATGTGGATCATTAAACTACTTGCCTTGTGACCTCCACTTTGTGGCCAAATTGCAATCTTATCGGCTATTACTTAGATTTCCGAGGATGTGTTTTCCTATAGTACTCGTTACTTACATTACAGTGACTTGGAATCATAATAAATCACTACGGAATCCTTAAATTCTTGGCATAATAGTAAAAATCACTATGAAATTCTTAAATTAACTACTATTTATTTAGCAGGACAACGATGAAAAAAAATGGGAATTACCAAGAAAATCGACTCTAACTAAGCCTATTAGCCAATTATCTATGTCGTCGTGTATTTTCATATAAAATGTGCTTATCCAATTGTGTTCATATTTGTATTTAATAATTTTTAGTGAAGATATTGTAAAAGTAATCACTGTTTGATGTAATGTTAGTTTTGTATATAGAAATGAGTACATTATTGTTTAAATCATTTTGAAATGATTTGATGTGATTTTTGTGACTTATAATTGTGATAATTGTTTCTTCTATATTTGAAATAAGTTATTTTCTCTATATTTTAATTAAATTATTTTAAGTCATTTTGTAATGACATCAATTCTAATGTGACCCCTTTTCACTCTATATATAATATAAAGATGAAGATCTAAGTACAATTTATTGGTTAAATAATTTGTTCTAAATTTAAACTAAGTTGTTTAAGTCATCTTAAAATGACCTCAATTTAGATTTGATCCCTTATCACTCTATGCATGATATTTATAGATATAAGCACATGTTTTATTAGAAAATTAACTTCTATTATATTTGAATTAATTTGTTAATGATATATATTTTTCATCCAATTTAATAATAAATATAGATGCCTTTAAAACAAAAGTTATTTTTTACGCAAATTAAATTGAAAAAGATTTTTGTTAGAAATTTTGAGAAGAGTATGTTTATATTCATAATGTATTACAAATAATCATATTACAATCCATATTAGATCTAAACATATATAAATAATTAATTCGGGAATAATTATGTTGAAGATATATATTTAGAAATTTCATAATTGATAATAGGGGTTTATGGAAATATATTTGGTTTTGTCACAATTTTGGAGATGGGCGTAAAAAAGATAACATGATTCATGTCCAAGTATTGAAGCAAAGAAAAAATATAAAAGCAAAGAAAATCTATAAAAACAATGCTAGCCACACTACTATGAAAAAACCATATACACTTTTTTCTTCGATTGAAAAACACACTTTTGTATTAATAACAAGGATTTACAACACCAATCATACAAAAATTGTGTGGAAAAAACCAAACCCCAAAATGCAAGATGTACCATCAAATCGAGCCAAAAAGGCCTCGAGAGAGAGGCCAAATCACCTCAAAGAGTCAGCCTTAAAAACCACATAGTGTGAACTTCAATCAAAAAAATGGAGAAAAGAAAGATCAAGCAACATCGGTGAACATGGCGATAGGTGGAGGAGGCGAGACTATTAGGATTTTTGCCCCAACTCGAACCAGAGGTGTGAGCATGAGCTCCCCTAAATTTTGATGTGATCCTTTATCACTCGATGTATGATATTTATAGATATAAGAACATGTTTTATAAAAAAATAACTTCTATTATACTTGAATTAAGTTTTTAATGATATTTTTTCATCCAATTTAATAACAAATATAGACCCTTTAAAACATAAGTTATTTCTACGCAAATAAATGATTATTACATCTTTGTCACTAAATTGATAAATATTTTTGTTAGAAAATTTTAGAAGTGCAAGTTTACATTCATAATGTCTTACAAATAATCATATTGCAATCCATTTTAGATCTAAACATATATAAATAATTAATTCAGAATAATTACATAGAAGATATATACTTAGAAATTTCATAATTGATAATAAGGGTTTATGGAAGTATATGTGGTTTTATCAATATTTTGGAGATTCCCGCTAAAAAAGATAACATAATTCATGTCCAAATCTATAAAATCAAAGAAAATCTATAGAAAAAACAAAGCAAGCCACACTATTATGACAAAACCATACACTTTTTTCAAAGTTATCCTTATACCATAAAAAAATTGTTTTAGAAAGTCTTTCATTAATCATGTATCTTAGTCAAAGTGTTTTGCCATCCCCATTCTTGGATAAAATTGATCATTTTCCATAAAATTCACATTAGATCTATAACAAACAACTCTCCTTTCTTGGAATCATAGTGTTATATGAGTTTGTGTGTAATTTATAAAACAATTTAAATTAGAGGGATTATATTATCCCTCCATTACTCTAAACGGCCATATGATTTTCTAAGTACTCAAAGGTTTGAGGCTCACATTACATGCATGTCCCAATGTGACCATCACATTTCTCTCAATGCAAAGAACCGATTCAATTACTGACATTGAAGAAAATTTCATATTTCATCGGAGAGAACCATACAAATCTAGTTGACCACATCTAAGACATTTTAAATGTCTGTGTAATTCACGAAATTGCTGAAATGGACATTGTTGTTAAGGTGTTGGCATCCTCCTTTAAGGGTAAAGCCTTGCAATACTTTACAAGTCTAATAGTAGGGTCTATCCAGAATTGGGACCATTTGTAAATAGGTCTTCATAATCAATTCAGGGAAAAGGGATATAATTTGTCTTTATTGGAATAATTGAAAACAATTAAGAGGGCTCCTGATGAACAAATGACCAATTTCAACTTCAAATTCCAATGGATGTGGGATAGGATTCCATTGGTTGTGAGACCATCAGATGAACATTCTTTTCTATACTTCCTTAAAGCTTTAAATTTTAATATTTCCATGATGATTCAATCCATGGGAGGTATAAACTTACCCGTAGCATAAAACATTGCTATTTGAGTGGAAAATTTCTTGATTCAAGTCTGGTATATTTGTACTTAGGCCATCTATGCCTCTCTATTAAAAAATAGGATCCCCAAGCACTAGTCAAACACCTACGTTAGCTCCTATTCCTACTTTAGGAAATCGAGAGTTTGACCAAGCTTCCACCTCATATTCTATTACCTCAAGTGAGCTCCAAGAAGTCATGAAGCTGCTGTAAAACTTTGGTAATGAGTTGGTGACACTTAAGAGGTAGAAAAATAAAAATTTCAGATCATATCAACCTCAAACCCAACCCAATATGCCTCCATATCATCCTAATATACTATCGGTCAAAACTACAAATCAAAACCAAGTAAAACCTCATGCTAATAGGCCATTTTAGCCTTACAATCCTAATGTTGTGTCCACATCTAAAGCCTTGTACCAACATAAAATAACATGGCTCAAATATTCTTCGGTGCTTCCCATGCAATCAACCTCATAATCATTCAATGTGTTTCAATGGTTCTTTGAATCAATCTCTTATGGTGACATCAATAGGTGTGGAACAAGAGACAAGCCAAGAAGGAAATCAGCGGCGACAAGTTACTCAAGAAACACCTCTGAATGAGACCACACTTGTCAATTGGCAGGTTGAAGATTTATGCGGTATAAATCAAGCCCCATCTCAAAGTGTCACAGCACGATACACCATCCAAGAAGTGAAATATTGGTGAAGGACAATCATCCAATTTAAATGATCTATAACCCTCTATTACTTCACAAGGTGTTGGTAATCAAAGTGAAGCTCCCAATGTTTAGGTTAACCCAAGCCACCCTCTGGACCAGCCCAAGTTCCGGTTATAATAGCCCATGTTCAAGAAAACTCTATGCAAAACAAGGGGAAAACAAAGATAGCTCATCTACATTCAACATCATTGAGAAGATGAAGAAAATGAATGTAAACATCTCAATGTGGGATTCATTAGCTATCCCGAGAAAGAGACTTATTGCAAGCTGCTATGGTGAATTGGTCGGCATCAAATCACCATCCCAATTGACAAGAAAAGGTGCTTACAAATGTGGCTTAGCAAGGAGGAAATCAAGGTGACCAACAAGAATTTTTTTTGAAGCCTCCACCATTCTATATCTCATTGATCATCGAAGATAATTTGGTGCATAATTGCATTATTGCTTTGGGAGCAAGTAGCTCTGTAATGCCAAAATAAATACCTGATCAACTTGGTCTTTAATATGAAGTCATTTCCAGAGGTGTGGTTAAATTGGATGGGACAATGGTAACAACAGTTGGAGTAATCAAAGGTTTGAGCCTCACATTACATGCATGTCCCAATGTGACCATCACATTTATCTCAATGCACACAATCCAATTCTAGTTGCAGCATTGAAGAACATTTCGTATTTCACTAGAGAGAACGATACAAATCCAATCGACCACATCCAAGACATTGCAAATGTCTGTGTAATTCACAAAATTGCTGAAATGGACATTATTGTTAAGTTATTGACATCCTCCTTTAAGGGTAAAGCCTTGTAATGGTTTAGAAGTCTAACAACAGGGTCCATCTAGAATTGGGACCCTTTGTACATAGATCTTCATAATCAATTTGGGGAAAAGGGATATAATCTATCTATATTGGAATAATTGAAAACAATTAAGAGGGCTCTAATGAACATATGACAAATTTCAACTTGATTCCAACGGATGTGGATAGGATTTCGTTGGTCGTGAGACCAACAACTAAAGGTGCTTTTCATACTTCCGTAAAGCTTTAAATTCTAATATTTCCATGATTATTCAATCCATGGGAGGTATAATCTTACCCGTAGCCTAAAAAATTGCTATTTGAGTAGAAAATTGCTTGATTCAAGCCGGTATATTTGCACCTAGGCCACCTATGCCTCTTTATCAAGAAATATGATCCCTAAGCACTAGTCAAGCACCTACGTTAGCTCTTATTCCTACTCCAGAAATTAGAGTTTGAGTGAAGCTTCCACCTCATATTCCATTACCTCAAGTGAGCTCCAAGAAGTCATGAAGCAAGCTGCAAAATTTGGCAATGATTAGTGAAACTTAAGAGGCAAAAATTCAAAATTTTAGATTATATCAGCCTCAAACCCAACCCAATAGGCCTCCATATCATTCTAATAGGCCATTAGTGTAAAACTAAAAATCATAAAACCAAGTAAATACCTTTCCCTTATAATCCTAACGTTGCATCCACATCTAAACCTTGGTACTAGTATAAAATAACATGGCTCGAGGAATATGACTGGTGTTTCCCATGCAATCAACCTCATAACTAGTAAATGTGTTTCAATGGTGATTTGAATCAAGCTCTTATGGTGACATCAATGGGTGTGGAACAAGAGACAGGCCAAGAAGGAAATCAACAACATGAAGTTACTCAAGAAACACCTCTAAATGAGACCACACTTTTCAATTGGCAGGATGAAGATTTCTACAGTATAAATCAAGCCCCATCTCAAAGTGTAGCAACCAATACATGATCCAAGAAGAGAAATATTGGAGAAGGAAAGTCATCCAATTCAAATGATCTACAACCCTCTATTACTCCACAAGGTGTTGGTAATCAAAGTGTAGATCCCAATGTGTAAGGTCAACCTAAGCCACCCTCTAGACCAGCCCAAGTGCCGGTTGTAACATCCCATGTGTAAGAAAAATCAGTACAAAGCAAGGGGCAGAAAAAATATAGCTCATTTGCATTCAACATCATTGAGAAATGAAGAAAACGAATGTAAACATCTCAATGTGGGATTCATTAGCTATCCCAGGAGAAAGACACTTATTACAAGCTACTATGGCAAATTGGTCGGCATCAAATCAATCACCCAATCGACAAGAAAAGGTGCTTACAAATGTGGTTTAGCAAGGAGGAAATCAAGGTGACCATTAATATTTTTTTTTGAAGCCTCCACCATTCTACATCTCATTGATCATCGAAGATAATTTGGTGCATAATTACATTATTGCTTGGGAGCAAGTAGCTCTATAATGCTAAAATAAATAACTTGATCAACTTGGTCTTTAATATGAAGTCATTTCTAGAGGTGTGGTTAAATTAGACCAGGACAACAAGAATAACAGTTGGAGTAATCAAGGTTTGAGCCTCACATTACATGCATGTCCCAATGTGACCATCACATTTATCTCAATGCACACAATCTAGTTCCAGTGCAAATTGAAGAACATTTCCTATTTCAATGGAAAGAACCATACAAATCCAATTGACCACATCCAAGACATTGCAAATGTCATGTTCATGAAATTGCTGAAATGGACATTGTTTGTTAAGTTATTGGCATCCTCCTTTAAGGTAAATCCTTGTAATGGTTTAGATGTCTAACAATAGGGTCCATCTAGAATTGGGACCCTTTGTACATATATCTTCATAATCAATTTGGGGAAAAGGGATATAATATGTCTTTATTAGAATAAGTGAAAACAATTAATAGGGCTCCTAATGAACATATGACAAATTTCAACTTCAGATTCCAACGGATGTGGGATAGGATTCCATTGGCCATGAGACCAAAGGATAAAGGTGTGCTTTTCTATACTTCCTTAAAGCTTTAAATTCTAATATTTCCATGATTATTCAATCCATGGGAGGTATAAGCTTACCCGTAGCCTAAAACATTGCTATTTGAGCAGAAAATTGCTTGATTCAAGCTGGTATATTTGCACCTAGGCCACCTATGCCTCTCTATCAAGAAATAGGATCCCCAAGCACTAGTCAAACACCTACATTAGCTACTATTCGTGCTCCAGGAAATTAGAGTTTGAGTGAAGCTTCCACCTCATATTCTATTACCTCAAGTGAGCTCTTAGAAGTCATGAAGTAGCTACAAAACTTTGGCAATGAGTTGGTGACACTTAAGAGGCAACAAACTCTGAATTTGGATCATATCCGCTCAAACCCAACCCAATAGGCCTCCATATCAGCCTAAAACACCATTAGTGTGAAACTAAAAATCAGAACCAAGTAAAACCTCATGTTAATAGGCCATTTCAACCTTATAATCCTAACGTTGCATCCACATCTAAAGCCTTGGTACCAAATTCAGTATAAAATAACATGGCTCAGAATATGATTGGTGCTTTCCATGCAATCAACCTCATAACCATCAATGTGTTTCAATGGTGCTTTAAATCAAGCTCTTATGGTGACATCAATAGGTGTGGAACAAGAGACAGGCCAAGAAGGAAATCAACAAGCAGGAAGTTACTCAAGAAACACCTCTGAATGAGACCACACTTGTCAATTGGTAGGCTGAAGATTTATGCGAAATAAATCAAGCCCCATCTCAAAGTGTAGCAGTTAATACATGATCCAAGAAGAGAAATATTGGAGAAGGAAAATCATCCAATTTGAATGATCTACAACCCTCTATTACTTCAAAAGGTGTTGATAATAAAATTTTAGCTCCCAATGTGTAAGGTCTACCCAAGCTACCCTCTAGACCATCCCAAGTGTCAGTTGTAACATCCCATGTGCAAGAAAAATCATGCAAAGTCAAGGTGCAAAAAAGATAGCTCATCTACATTCAACATCATTGAGTAGATGAAGAAAATGAATGTAAACATCTCAATGTGGGATTCATTAGCCATCCCAAGAGAAAGAGACTTATTGCAAGCTACTATGGTGAATTGGTCGGCATCAAATCAGTCACCCAATCAATAAGAAAGGTGCTTACCAATGTGGCTCAGCAAGGAGGAAATTAAGGTGACCAACAAGAATTTTTTTGAAGCCTTTACGATTCTATATCTCATTGATCATCGGAGATAAGTTGGTGCATAATTGCATTATTGATTTAGGAGCAAGTAGCTTTGTAATGCCAAAATAAATAGTTGATTAGCTAGGTCTTCAATATGAAGTCATTTCCAGAGTGTGGTTAAATTGATGGGACAATGGCAACAAAAGTTGGAGTAATCAAAGGTTTGAGCCTCACATTACATGCATGTCTCAATGTGACCATCTTGCAGGATGTATCCTTCATAGACTTGTCACCACTCTTTTCATTGTGTTTTTCCGAGACTTCATCGATAAAATTGGAGGCTATTTGTCTTCTTATTAGTCACACATGTTATTCAAAAAAAGGTATGGAGCTAAGGCTACAATCAGATTTGAGCCTATTGTAAAATTTCATATTTAGCCTCATACACTAAGTTCAATCAATGTAAATTGTTCATCGTTTGATCAAGAGGATTATCCAAGCACCCATGAAACAAATACCAAGGTCGAATGCATTCTAGACTTGACTCTTGATGAATGGGAAAACAAGAGACATGATTTTGACCCTTACAAGGAAATGGAAGAAGATGAATTGGGAGTCTACTATTTGCATGAAGATAATCAACCTCTCCCTAGCATTACCAAGCCTGATAAAAAGATGATAACAAAGTATGGTAGTTATTATTTAATGGCTCAAGGAGTAGACAAGGTGCAGGAGGAAGAGTTATGCTCATTTCACCACAAGGTATGAAATATTACTCAACTTTCCATTTCTATTTTATTTTCTCAAATAATACATTTGAGTATGAATCCTTAATTCACAAATTGCATTGGACAAGAAATAGAGGTATTAAGAACTTACAAGTCTTTAGAGA
This sequence comes from Taxus wallichiana var. yunnanensis, assembly GCA_018340775.1. NCBI lineage: Eukaryota > Viridiplantae > Streptophyta > Pinopsida > Cupressales > Taxaceae > Taxus > Taxus wallichiana. Next base: position 232,343,463 of record CM031241.1, read on the forward strand.
AAACAAGCTAATTGTGACCAATTCAGAGGAAAAAATGATACCAAGAAATATCTGTTGAAGAACTACAAACATCGGGTATGGGATCTCATTGAATATTTTGAATCTTTTAACATCAATTCCATCCCAAGAAAGAAGAATGAAGCAATAGATTTGGAATGGAAAAAATTGGGGCAACATTTGATGTTGTAGAAATTTTCAAAAGTGAGAAATATCAACCTCATATAAAAGTGGTTATAAGACCACTATGCCAAATAATAATACAAGTTGAAAAGTTGGAAAAGGAAAACATTCAAGTAAAGGGTGAGGATTCATAACCCATTTTAGTAGGTGAAGGCAAGACATTACAAATTGGAAAAGTAATTACCCCATAAGAGAAATTTGAATTTGTTAAAATTCCCAATTCCCAGGATGTCTTCACCTGGAATTATAAGGATTTAAGAGGTTTCAACCCAAATTTAGCACAACATACTATCGAGCTAGATCCGAATCCAAGCCTATCGACAAAAGCAAAGGCCGGTGAATCCTCACATTGAACCTCTCATGAGGAAAGAGTTGAACAATATAATTGAAGCTAACATCATCTTCCCTATCAAACATTCAAGTTGGGTTGCAAACTTGGTGCCAGTGAGAAAGAGGAATGAAGAAATCAGATTGTGTGTAGACTTCCATGATCTAAATAGAGCTTCACTCAAATATCATTATCCACTTCCTTCAATGGAACAAATCTTACAGGTTGTAGTTAGTTCCGAAAGGTTTTCATTTCTAGATGGCTACTCAGGCTATAACTAAATAATGGTGAAAGAAGAAGATCAATTCAATACAACCTTCACCACAAAATGGGGCACATACGCTTATAAGAAGATGCCATTTGGACTGTCAAACACCGGAGAAACATTTCAGTGAGCTATGGATATGGCGTTCAAAGGACTAATCAACAAAATAGTGCTTATATATCTAGATGATATCATTGTGTTCTCAAAGAATGTGATAGACCACCTATTTCACCTCAGGCAAGTATTTCAGAGATGTAGAAGATTCATAGTGTCCTTTAATCCAAAAAAAGTGTGTATTCTTGGCACATGAGGGAAAATTGTTGGGCCACATTGTTTCAAGAGAAGGGTTGATAATTGATCCTAAAAGAGTTGAAGCCATCCGAACACTTCCATTGCCACACCACAAGAAGGCTCTCCAAAGCTTCTTGGGAAGGATAAACTTCATCCACAGATTTGTTCCTAATTTTTCCACTCTTGTGAAACCATTAACAATGATGTTGAAGAATAATATTGCATTCAAGTGGAAAACAAAAGGCAAAGAGAGTTTTGAGGCTATCAAGCATGCAATATCACAAGCCCTAACTCTTATCAACCCAAACTTTTCAAAGGACTTCATGTTGTATACTTTTGGAGGATCATATATAGTCTCAGCTATCTTGGTACAACTGAATAGAGAAGGTTCAGAACAACCCATAGCATTCTTTAGTCAAAAGCCTAGAAAATTACGAAATAAGGTATTCTTTTATCGAAAAGTGCATTTTTATGTCATTAGGAGTTTGAAGAATTTCAGACACTTGGTCTAAGAACAATAAAATTCAACTGTTAGTGTCTCATGTTGGTGTCAAGGATTTTCTCCTAAACAAGGATTTGAATGAGAAGAGAGCAGGTTGGATCACTTGGGTAATGGAATAAGATATTGAAATCAAAGTGACCAAGCTAGTTCGTGGAAAATGTTTGTGTGAGAAACTCAATTCCAAACAACAAGATGAGTCAATAGGTAAAGAAGAGGTTGTCTTGCTATTGCAGAATGATCAAGAATATCCAACTAGTGAATGATGCACCCATTCCATGTTGGACTCAAGACTTGGTGCATTATCTCCAAACAAGTTTGTGCCCTCCAAAATGGAACAAATCTAAGAGGAGATATTTCAGATTGCAATCCATCCCATATGTGCTCATTGATGGCATCCTATTCAAGAAGGATGTGAATGGGGTGTTATTGAGGTGTGTCCCAACAAGTCAAGTTGGGAAGATATTACATGAGTTCCATGATGGGGAAACCAGAGGGAATTTTAGTCCATGAGTAATAACTTTGAAAATCATGAAGGCTGGTTACTATTGGCCTACGGTGTTTAGTGATTGCTACTCATGGATCAAGAAATGCAAGAAATGTGCATTCTTCATAGGGAAGGAAAGGTTAGCAACCCTTCCCTTCATCCAATTTTAGTAGATCAACCATTCATGCAATGGGGATTGGACTTCATTAGAGTTATCAATCCAAATTTGAGTCAAGGCCACAAGTGGATACTTACGCCAATAGACTATTTCACTAAGGGACCGATGCGGTGGCACTTAGAGAAGAAATGAATTAAGCTTCTTGGATTTTATGAAGGGATAGTCACAAGGTTTGGTGTCCCTACTACTATCATATCGTAGATAATGCATTGGCATTCCATAGGACCAAAATCATTGAATGGGATGTTCCAGAAAGATATATACCTCATCATCTCTTGAAACTATTACCCTCAAGGTAATGGTCAAGCAGAGTCTATGTGATTTTTTTATAAGAATCATCAAAAGTAATCTTGATGAGAATTAGATAACTTAGCACATGAAGATAAAATCAGCTCTATGGGAAGATAAAATTACACCCAAGAGGTCTACAAACAACTCTCCATACAAGCTTGTATATGGAAAGGAAGCAGTGCTACCTATATCACTAGATTTTCTGGCATTGGAACTCATGAGACAGTTAGAACTATCTAAGTTTGATCCCATGGAAGTCATTTATGTAGAGCTAAGAGGAATTAGAAGAAGCAAGAGAACATGCAATACATACCATGGAAAATGATCAATCGTTGATCAAGAGGAGCTTTGACAAGAAAGTTAAAGCTAGAAACATTCCAAGCAGGAGACTTGGTATGAAGTGGGATGTAGATCATACGAAGCCATGAAAGCATTCTAAGTTTGATGCCATATGGAGTGGTATATATATGATCACTGAATGCAAGGGTAGCATTGCCTTTTGGCTGGCTAAGTTAGACAGTGAAGAGTTACAGATTCCAGTCAATGGAATCTATCTCAAACATTGCTACTAGAAGGAAAGAATTTCTCACCCTTGTACATATTAGTCTAGGATTTCCAATTCCTCCAAGTGCTTGTGCACATTTTTGTTGTTGTTAGAATAGGTTTTAATTTCCCTAAGTGTTGGTGCACATGTTCTATTACTTCTAGTGTATGCTTTGTATACAATTCTATTAGAGTAGGTATTTACCTTAGCTCATGTTCACCTAGGTACATTATTGTATTTATCCTCACCCACTTATGTGTGTGGATATTTATTTTTATTTATTTAGATATTAGGAGATTTTATCTAGTTGTTAGGTATAGTTCTTTCCTTGATCTATGGTATTGACTAGTTCTTTCCTAGATCTATGGTATTGATTAGATCCTTGATGTCTAGTTCTCTCATAAATGTATGTACTTGACTGGATGACTAGTTCTTTCTATGATTTATGGCTTGATCTATGACCTTGACTAGTTCTTAGATTGTTATTCCTTGCCTATATAAGCAAGACCCATTCTCATTGTATTTCATTGAGTTCCATAATAATATATGATATTACTTGCTCATTTGTTTGCAAAGGTTTTATGTAAAGTTATTATGGTGAATTGCTTTCATCTTATTGATCATGGTGTTTGATTAGCATCTATGTTCTTGGCTTGGTACGATTTGGTTATCATTCCTTTTATGGTATCAGAGCAGGAGATTGCTATTGACATCCGTCTGTAAGTTTTTTTTTTACAAATAATTTTTTTATATATTCATATATTTTGGGATTTTCTCATATTTTGTTGTTCTGCGTGCATTTTTATGCAAAACAGAGGCTTCCATTGATCCGAGAAGGTGGCAAAACTTGACCATTTCGGGAGGCGGTCATTTTTATTTTTTTTTTTTTGTGCAGAGAGAACCATGGTGGTTTGCCTCGGGATTCATGTTATCTCATGTGAAAAAAACTAACAAATCATTGTTTGGGTTTTTTGAGTTTATCGAGATCGGATCTGGGTTTTTATTTCTACGGGTGTAGCATTCTTGGTTGGTGTGCAACAAATGGTTTTGGAAAAGACATTTCTTTCCTCTTTTAGTAGGGGTCCACGGATTTGACGGTGCACAATTTGCTATTTTGGGAAAATCTGTAGACTACTATTTTGGGCGGTGAAGGTCACTTTTATAGACAAATCCATAAATAGTAGTTTTTACTAGAAGAAGTAGTTGGATGTGACTTTCTTGTAACTTTTGATCGGTAACTCAGTTTTGAGTGCCATTTTTTGCAAAAGTGCTTGTTTTCGTATGCTCTTTCCATTGGAAATATTTATTTTGAGAATTTTACTATAATTATAAAGTGCCATATTGTAACACACACTCATTATAAAGTGCCACACTCATTATAAAGTGCCTAAATCTTGGGGGATCTTGTTGCATTGCTTGATTCTTGCATTTCTTTTGGTGATTTTTTGAGGATGGAATCTACTTCTGCATTAGATCATGTTGAGTCATTAACAACACATAATTACCACACATGGAAACCAAGAATGGAAACAATAATTAAGTGGAAAGGATTATGGGCTTTAACTTCTAAAGAACAACCAGTTTTCACTAGAGAATATGAGAAATTTTAGTACAATGCAAATTTGATGAGTGTATGGGTTTGATAGGAACTTATGTAAGTGACATTCTTTTGTTTCATTTGGAAAAATGTGACTCTCCTTTCAAAATTTGGGAGAAATTGGAGGATTTATTTGGTAAGGTGGATCATATGAGAGCCATGCAACTTGACATTGAGATCACCTCTCTTAATCCTGAAGATTTTCCAAAATTATAGATTATCTTACCAAGTTCAAGCATTTGTTGACACATATTGAAGGGGAGTGGAAGAGATAAGAAAGATGAAGAGTGTGTTTACTTGATTCTATCCAAGTTGAGAGGACCATTCCAAATATTTTCTTCTACATTTTTCTCTAGCATGGATGCCTTAGGTGACACATTCAAAATTCCTAACTTAGAAATATTTTGTGAAATACTTACTAGGGAAGAATCCAAATTGTCTCACCTTGAGTCTTCCAAATCTCAAAAGGAATTAGTTGCATCTAATCCTAAGGACAAGGGAAAACCAAATAGTAAAACCAAATCCACACCTTCTCCATCTCAAAATGCTCCTAAACCCAAAGAAACCAACTCAAAACCCAAGGAGTCTTCTAAATCCAAGAATAAGTCTAGCCATTCATGCTCTTTTTATGGGGTAGTAATCATGAAGAACATAGGTGTTATAAGTGAATGCAAGCCTTAGAGGATGTAGTCAAGAAACACAAAATTTCTATCTCTACTCCACCTCCTTCTAATCAGCATGGAAAAGCACTTAATGTTGTTGGAAGATCTCAATCACCACTTGCAGACAATTGGGTTATAGATTCTAGTGCTTCTCATCACATGACTTCTTCCAAGGAGTCTTTTGTTTCTCTAGGTTTGAGTTCTACTTCCAAAATTGAGGTTGGAGATTCTTCCTTTCTTTTGTTAAGGGAAAAGGTGATATACAACTTGATGGTGGCAATATCCAAGATGCACTATATGTTCCTAACATCACTACAAATTTGCTTTATGTATATCAAATTTGTCATTCTGGTCAAGGAAAAAAAGTGACTTTTACACCACATGGGGAAGAAGTAAGAACTTTGTTGGAGCCTTTTTCACTTGTTTCTCAGGGTATTGTTGATCATAGTTCTAGACTATATCACTTTGAGGGTTTTGATAACACTTCTTCTATAGGGACAAGATTGGTTTCTCATGCAGATTCAGAGAGTAAGATTTGGCATGAAAGATTTGGACATCTCAATTATAGATATTTGAAGGAGTTGAGCACTCATGGTATGGTAGATGGTCTTCCTAGAGTTTCTTGTCTTGAGGGAGTTTGTCATGGTTGTGCATTAGGGAAACAACACCAAGATCCTTTTCCTAAGAATTTGTCTAAGAGAGCTTCTTCACCACTTGAGCTTGTGCATAGTGACTTGATGGTTTTTCCTACCCCATCTTTCAATGGAGCTAAGTATGCACTTACATTTATTGATAATTTCTTGAGGCATACTTGGGTTTATTTTCTCAAGTACAAAAGTGATGTTTTTCACACTTCAAAGTCTTCAAGGCTTTGGTCAAGAAACAATCTTCTAGTAGCATAAAGAACCTTTACACTGATAATGGGGGAGTACTTCAACAATGAGTTTTCTAACTTTTGGCAACTCAAGGCATTATTCACCAACATTATGTTCCTCATACTCCACAACAAATGGATTAGAAGAAAGGAAGAATAGAACTTTGAAGGAAATGGCTAATTGTATGATGCATTCTAGAGATATACCTCCTATCTATTGGGAAAAAGTAGTTAATTGTGCTAACTACATTCAGAATCACACACCACACATGAGCACTTGAGCATTTGAATCCAGAGGAAGCTTGGTCCAACACTAAGCTCGATGTCTCATTTTTTTCGAGTCTTTAGGAGCCATGCTTGGGCCTTTGTGCCAAAGAAGAAAAGGAAAGCTTTGGATAAGAAGAGTAAACCCTTGATCTTTGTAGGGTATTGTGAGGACATGAGAGCTTATCATATTTTAGATCTTGATACACATGATGTTCTTTTTCAAACACATGTTTAGTTTGATGAGCGTTTCACTCCTCATGATTCTTCATCTTCTTCCATTCCTTCTTCTTCTTCATCTCATCTTGAGGATCCTTTCTTTGAGGAGATTTATGAGGAGGTTATAGATGCCATTGAGGATCCTATTCCCACTAATGTTGTCATTATGCCTAAGTGGGCTCATACTACATAGTTTCGAGGCAACACCTTTCATAGAGGATCTTCCACCCACTAGGCATCATCACACACATTCTACGGTTCTGGACTTTTGTGTCAGGCAGTTTTTGAGGATCCATAGTATTTTTCAAAGGCTCATGGGATACAAGAGTGGGATGATGCGATGGCAATTGAGTATTCTTCTTTGATGAAGAATCATACTTGGGATTTGGTATCTCTTCCTAAAGGAAGAAATATGGTTAGGTGTAAGTGGGTATACCAAACCAAATACGCAACTGATGGGTCCATTGACAAGTATAAGGCTCATCTTGTTGCAAAGGGTTTTTCACAAGTTGAAGGTATTGATTACTCTGAGACTTTTGCACCCGTTGCCAAGATGGATTCTATATGCCTTATACTTGCTATTGCTTTGCATCACAGGGGTGGCCCATATACCAGATGGATGTGAAGAGTTCCTTCTTACATGGAGATATAAGAGGAAATATATATGGAGCAACCGACTGGATTTGTTCAGGATTCTTCTCTTGTTTGTAAGCTCTAAAGGTCTCTCTACGGTCTCAAACAAGCCCCTCGGGCTTGGTATGAGAAGATGGATTCTTTTCTTCTATCTACTAGTTTTGTTCATTTCCACTCGATCATATAGTGTATCTCTAGCATGTTGGTGAGGATATTGTGATACTTTTCTTGTATGTTGATGATCTGTTACTTACTAAAAGCTCTTCTTCCCACATTTAGAGTATTCAGAGGGCTCTTTCTACATAGTTTGACATGACAGATCTTGGGCTATTACATTATTTCCTTGGTTTGTAGATTTCTCAGACAGATTCAGGATTCATTTGAGTCAAGTAAAAGTACACCCATGATCTTCTTAGGTGCTTTGATATGGCTGATTGTAAGCCAAGTCCATCTCCTTTTCAGTCTGAGTTACTCTTACATCCACATGTACCACACCACTTTGTGATCCTACATTATAGGCAATTGGTTGGGAGTCTCATGTACTTGACCCATACTCACCCTGATATTTCATTTACAGTAGGGCTTATATCTCGGTTTTCACATTCTCCTCATAGTAGTCACTGAGAAAGTGCTAAAAGGATTTTGTGCTATTTGCATGGAACTTCCCACTTTGGCCTACACTACACTAGGGGTTCTACTTAGTTGGTTGGGTATATAGATTCAGATTGGGTAGGTTCTATTGATGACAAGTGTTCCACTTCTGGATATATTTTTTGTTTGTTCTTCTTCTCCGATTCTTTGGGCATGTAAAAAGTAACAAGACTATTGCACTTTCATCTTCAGAGGTAGAGTACAAGGAAAGCGATTACAACAAGTCAAGTTGATTTGGATTCTTTGGCTTTGCGATTATTGAAAAGAGTTTGATTCCCACAGATTCACCGAATGTACTTTGGTGTGACAACCAAAGTGTAATTCACATTTCTCGTAATCTAGTTGAGCACCAGTGGACCAAGCATATTGACATACACATCCACTTCATTCTTTAGCACATTCAGATGGAGTTCTTTGCTTGGGTACATTCCACTCAAAACGGATGAACAGTTGTACAACATCTTTACGAAGCCTTTTGCATCACCTCACTACCTTGAGTTACATGGAATGCTTGGGGTTTCAGAAGTTGTTCTTGGGGGTGTTCATGAGAACATCTTCCTTATTCTTCTTCTTTCTCTTTCCTTCTAATAGGATTCTTTCCTTCTTTTGGTTCAATGATTTCTTCATGGATATATTGTACATGAGTACCTCATCAGGCCTAGTTGGGGACTCATACTATGGACATGCCACTTCTATTTTGGCCCCTAGCTTCACTTGAGGGGGGGTGTTAGAGTAGGTATTTACCTTAGCTCATGTTCACCTAGGTACATTATTGTATTTATCCTCACCCACTTATGTGTGTGGATATTTATTTTTATTTATTTAGATATTAGGAGATATTATCTAGTTGTTAGGTATAGTTCTTTCCTTGATCTATGGTATTGAATAGATCCTTGATGTCTAGTTCTCTCATAAATCTATGGACTTGACTAGTTCTTTGATGACTAGTTCTTTCCATGATTTATGGCTTGATCTACAACCTTGACTAGTTCTTAGATTGTTATTCCTTGCCTATATAAGCAAGGCCCATTCTCATTGTATTTCATTGAGTTCCATAATAATATATGATATTGTTGCTCATTTGTTTGCAAAGGTTTTATGTAAAGTTATTTTGGTGAATTGCTTTCATCTTATTAATCATGGTGTTTGAAGAGCTGCAGATTCTAGTCAATGGAATGTATCTCAAACATTTCTATTAAAAGGAAAGAATTTCTCACCCTTGTACATATTAGTCTAGGATTTCCAATTCCTCCAAGTGCTTGTGCACATCGTTGTTATTGTTAAAATAGGATTTTACTTCCATAAGTGTTGTGCACATGTCATCTATTTTCTTCTAGTGTATGATTTGTAAACAATTCATCATGCTTCGGGAAAGAGAAACTCTCTCATGGCATGGGAAGCTCATAGTTTCTTGCAACAGTTGTAAATTTAAAATCCAAACAAATGCAGAGAAACTAAAATTAGATGATGAAGAAGCATTCATAAGTACTCAGTCTTAGGTTAAATGCCGCTTGAAAAAAACACGCCACACTCACGACATCGACAAAGACGACGCCGAAACAAACAAGCGACCCGAAAATGCGACAATTTTTTTTTTTTTTTGAAATTTAAATTTTAGCAAGGTAGAGGTTCGTGCTTAATTTGTTTTATCCGCAAGTTTCGAGACCTGCTTGACCTCGGAAACAGATAAGCTTCAATCTTTACCTTGTATTCCGATAGCAAAAAAATAAGAATCTATATGGTTGTCGCATTTCCAAACACTCGGGCTTTACTTCAAAATTTGTCGTTTCGACTCCTCCTTAACGGATAACTTCGGGTTTCAGCATGGTGTTACAAGACTTCATAAGGGTATCTGGTCACTGATCCCGTATTCACATTATGATCCATTTTATAAGAAGGTAAAGGCGTCCAGGGTAAATGTATGTATTATGGTTTTATTGATCTCTTTCTTTTGATATAGTTTAATGTATATCTGTTGAGGTATGTAGCATGGTTAACACAAATATTGCTATTCTTGACGACCTTTAGAAATCTCTTAACATATAATCATCGATATCTCACCAAAGGAATTTGATACTTTTAATTTAGGTGATAAATATATATAGATATATTATCAAAATTTATATTCAATTGGGTCTATGCGCCTATCATAACAAGGACATTAATATCCTCCAAATAAACCTTTTTGTCTATTGAATTTCAAATTATATTTAAGTTATATAAATACATATGTCGATGGAGACCCTTAAGTGCACATCACAATGAAACTTCCTCGCACGAGGCCATTTTCTTAGGAATTCTGACCAACACACTATTTAGTGAATTCCCAATAATTCTTAGACTTCCACGTTTGCTTAAACAACACGGCTATGAAAATTCCAAGCCATTTATTATCTTATATGGTATTTAGTGCTTTTCTGGCCTAACTAGAAGTCTTTGTTTTCCATTAACTTACAAGTCCAACATTCCAAATTAGTTTAAATGTTTTGGTTGGGCGGTGGGTGGCCCATTCCACACCTGGCGGCCATGAAGATCTTCTTCCAAACGGCGCATCAACATTTAATCAATTAGATATTGAAAATTCACCTCCCCACCCAACCAATGACCAAATTTGGAACATTGGAACGCATCATTTAGCACATGGATACGTTGTATAGCCTCCCTGGCCGCGTGGAAAAGTCGGTTTTCTCTCTTTTTAGTCCCTGTGCGCGTGGACAGAGAGGCGAAATAAGAAAGAGCTCCTGCTTGGCGTGGGAAGGGGCGAGCTACTTCCACTTTTAATGGGTGCTGTATTGTGAGCGGGCGTGGAGTGCGTAAAAACGAGCGGATCGCCAGGCCGCGTGGGAGAGACAGCCCCATGGGCGTTTCCAACAAACAGGTTGTTCAACTATGTTGTTATCGTCGATCATGCGCCAAAGCAACACCGATTTAATAGCGTCTCCTTCACGGTAAACACAAATATAAATGTCTAAGCGTCGATACGGGGGGATAGTTAAAGATTCTCATTATCAATGGACTGTCCGGCCGTGATATCACCTGTTCAGTCCCGAATGCATCCACAAAGCTCGGGATTTCTCCTTCGTGAGATTTTTATTTTTATTTTTAAATCGATTGAAAGACAGAGAGAATGGTAAGGAGCGGTCTGAAGCGGTAAATTTCTATGATTTTCAACTGGAAACGTGCACAGTTAACAGCGTAGGGATGATCTTACAGAGGTGGATCCGTTCCATACCAGAATCTTCACGAAACCCAATTTGTTTTGCAAATATAGGAACCTTTCAGAGTATAATGAGATACGAGTCCTATAACATGATATTTATACAGAGGCCCATTTTTTTTTAAATTGTTATTCATTACCTGAACGTGAGATTTATAGGTATTTTAGCTTATTTCTTTTTAACAATTCTGAGGATGCCTGCGCAGGTTTGATTACATGTTTACTATTGTTTTTCTAGTTGCAGTCCGCATTAGTATACTTATTTAACACAATAGACATTAATGGTGTATTCTTATGCTTAGGATCCAAAATAGTAATTTCATTAGTTGTAACAATACATAGATATGGTTTATATTCCAAATATCAATTTCCTTATTTAAGTATTAAGGAACATTGGGTACTAACTTAATAAGCTAACAGTCTTTACATTGGGATTTCCTTCTACACAAATCCATAGACATAGCATGGATTTAAGAAGGTTCGATTTCGTTTCCTTTATTAATTTGCAATGGGTTTTCAATGATTTAGTTTCATTTCCCTTTTTTTTTTATATATATTTCACAATTGATTTCACAACGAATTCTTAAATGAAGAAAAGCATGCTAGAACTAGAATATGGACTTCTTTATTGGCATGTTTTATGCTATTGAGACTTAAGTCTTTATATCAACAAAATAAGAATGGTGAGTGCCTAGTATTCCAACTTGCAACACTTCTCCTTTTAAGCAATAAGGTGAAATCTATTATGTATATTTTTCCTTGTGAGTATATTTTTTTTTTAACATTCCACCAAAGAGTACTACAATAATTCCATTAAGTTTTAAACAAGATCTACTAACATTTCAACAAGATCAATACATTTATAAGAGGTTCCAAGACAAGTTAAAATAGAATGAAAGGGGTTATCTTTCTTGCAACCTTTGATTTCCATCCTATTACAAGCTTACAAATGAAGTTCAAAAACAACTTTCCTCCAAAATCCTTTTACATCATATCCTACTTCATGTAGAAACAAATTTACAATAAGGGAATCTAAAGAAAGCAAGACAATATTACATTTCTTTCTCCACTCAAGGTGGGTAATTACATGATATTTTAACATTGTCAACAACAAGGTTCTTGTGCTCCAAGTGTTCTTCATTCATGCTCCAAGCTCCAAGTATTTCCAATCACAACCAAGATAGGGGAGAGGCAACACTCTCCTCCCAACCAAACCTCAATGGAGAAGAGAAGCAATCTCCTCCATTGACCCCCGAGCCCCAAACACAACACAATGAAAGGGTGGTCTCCAACTCAAGGCAACAATACATGCTTCCACAATACAAGTTCTTCACAACATTCAAGCTAAAATAGAAGAACAAAAAGACACACAATAACATCAAACATTACACAACAAGGCTTGCATCCAAGCCAACAAGAGAAGGAACTATGGGAATATTTTCCTTATGCCTCCCAAATGAGATGAGATGCCCATCCAAAACCCTCCACAATAAAACACAAGCCCCTATGACTCTTATGCCTCCCTCAAGTACCCCTTTTTCCTCCCATACTCTTATGCCTCCCTCCTCTTATGGCTCCCTCAAAGACAAGGTAGAATGTAAACATTCTTACCCAAGATGGGCATCCCTCTCAAACTCCCTCCACAATATCCTAATCTACTCTTTTGCCTCCCTCATGAGTATTCCCATAGACCTCTCCTATACTACACAATAAGCATTCAATCCATTTTTCACAATACACCAAAGTAGACATGCATTTTTCACAATTTTAGCATAGAAGCATCAATAATATGAAAGCAAAACAAAGGAGAGGGTTTCCTACCTCTCCATTGGAGAAGCCTAACCAAGAAACTTGTCCAAGCTCCTTCCCAAATCAATCCAAGCATGCAAGTCCAAGCACTCTCTCTTTCTCTTTCTCCCAATTCTTATCTCTCCCAAAATAACCAAAAAAACTCTTCAACAAACCAAAAATAAAACTCCAAAACCCCCTCAACAAGAGAGGAAGTTTCAATAAATAGACCAAAGGAAAGGGTGAGGGTGATGTGGCTCCATGTAGGATGCCACATCACACATCCTCAAACCACCTCCCAAGGTCAACTCAAATCCCAAAACACCATAAATGGGTGGTTGGGTTGAATGACAACTCTCTTCCACAATCCAACCCTTTCCCATGTGCCTTAAGGCACAATAAATGCAAAATGAAGAAAAGAGCACTCCAAAGTCACATTTCCCTTCCCAAAACAATAAATAATCCCCTTTTTGGATTCCCAACCCATAGATATGGTTGGTAAGGGGTTTTGAGAAGTGTGGGACAAGTTTAACTTGTCCCACAAGTCCCCCAAAATTGCCCTCAATCTCAAATTCGAGATTCAAAGAGTTTGGAGTGGTCAACACTCAATACCAAGCATTCAATACATGAGGAAACACAAGGCTCAAGGAGCCAACCATCAAAATTTATTACACCCACTTGACTTCCCTCCAAAACTTAAAATTTAAAGCAAGATGTTAATTTAATCCTAAACATACTTAACAAAAGTAATTTAACAACAAGACATCACAAAAGAAATCACCTACTAAAGCAAGTTAAAACAAACAATTAAAATTCTTACCCCCTTGGTCACATTAGAAAATTTCCCCTTCATGGAAATTTTCTTAACACATAAAAGAATAAAAGTAACACAATACAATTTACTAGTTGCCTTGACGACCAATGTTGTAACCACCCGACATTCTGTTGTGTTTGGTCCCCAATCCCCCTCATGGTTGTGATCATGCTGTGTTTCCTGCAAAATGCAAAATACCCTCTTCGGCCTTGCGGCCATGTCAAAATATCCAAAATAACCATATGCATGAAATTTATTAACATCTATACGTAATTCAAGCAATCATTATTTCTAGGTCTAAATCACAACTTAATTATGCATTTCATCATTATCCAAAATTATAGTAATGTAAATTTAACAACTACATTCTACTCATCATGGCGAAGAAATCCAATGTTAGAACACATGCAATATATCCATATAAAAATAATATCAATATCCAATAGTCTGTCCATGAGTCAGTGTAGATCATACTGAAAACAAAATCCAACCATAATCCAAATGCATCTAGTCACAAAACATCATGCTAATCAACATAAGTATAAGCCATGTCCATATCTAAAGTCTGCATAACTCAAAATGATAATCACTAAGTGTCGTAGGGAAGTGGGCATTACATTAGGTAATTTTCTACTCTCACAAACCTTGACTTATAGATTCTCTTATAAAATATGAGAGTACAAGCAACGAAAGGTAGATCCAGGTTCGAAAGTAGTGCTTCAATGACTCATGGATGCTAGACCTCGATTTTAGATTAGATTTAAGATTACCAAGTAGACTCCATGCATAATGGATACTCTAAGGGCAATTATCACTTTCTCCTGGTGGGTAGATAACCTGCTTAAGTCACCAAATTGTTATACAAAATTCATCCTCAAGGTAATTTTGTTAACTTGCACAATTTCTTTAGGCTTGAGCAAGCAAAAATGGTTTGAGGCCTAAAATCTAGTTTTGAGGGATCCTTTGGCTTTAATATAACTTCCCTATCTAAATAAAAATCCAAGAAGATAGGAATTTTTTTTAATTTAAAACAATGAAGTGAAGGGCCTATTTTAGTGAAAATTAGGTCTGAGGATTGTGGATGGAACCAATGTGGATCGTACCAGGGTTTTTCATACCAAGTTCGGGCCTGAAATTCTAAAGAGGAAGTGGAATGCGGAAAAACTGGACAAAAATGTTGTACGTGGTCCACGGGACAACTAGGAAAAAGTATCCATATGCCCCAAAATCCAAAATAGTTGCGACCAAGTGCAATGTGGTTAAGGTGAAAAATATGTCTGGGACAGTCAGGCCCTAAAAAGCTCAAATAGCCATAGAGTGCGTAAGGTGTAGATATGTCACGATTCAATGACCCACCTAGGCACGGTCAATGACAAATACGTGAGGATAGAAAAGCCTAAAGGATGATTTTACTGTCCAAGTACCATCAAGTACCGTGGGGGAAAGGAGGCTGCGTGGTCCAAGTACCATGGGGACATGAGTTCCCCGAAAAATTGAAATTGCCGCAATACAAAGGGAAGTGGTGTAATGTGACCCCCGAAGTTCAAATGGGCATAACTTTGACCCAAAGCTCTGATTTTCACAAAATTTGACTTTTCGGAGGTGACATGAAATCTCTAGTTCCAAAATTTAAATGCTTAGTCTTGTCAAATGCAAGAAATCCCTGACAAACCCAAAATAGCTGCTCACACTCAGAAGACCATAACTTTTGTAATTCTCAACAGATTTTCACAAAATTGGTCTCGTTGGAATCATGATTCCAAGACCAACACACAAAAATCAAGAAATGTAGAAATTGATGAAGTTTTGATGCTGATTTTTGAAAACGTGTCTAGGTTCAGAATAGTGATTTTATTGGTGGTTGTGAGAACATTTAATGAAGCATGGGCATACATTTTTCACTACTACAAGTTATGGGATAGTATGGGGAGCCTTTTTCAAGAAACATACCATCATTTCACTTCATTGATTACCTCTTGCAAGTTGTGGGAAGTAAAATTTTGGGATTTTCATTTCTCCCTCTCTCTCTCCTCTTAGAATTCTATAAATTAGAGTGTTGGGCTCATTGTAAAGGGTGGTTTTGAGTAGCAAAACTTTGTCATTTTGGTTTTGTGAAGCCAATGTGCTGCAGTCCTTGTAGTGGACTCTTTGCATGGTGACCCATGCCTTTAATTTATAATAGATTGAACTATGTATATCATGAAGTAATAGATTCAAGTTTATGGATGTATCTTCCCTTGCTATTTTGTTTGCATTCTTCTTGCCTCTTAAATATTATTACAAATATATTGTGTCTATTTTATGATCTTGCAGGGATCTATTATCATTATGTGTGTAAGAAATATTGTTATGAATGTAGTTGCTAGATTGTGGAGAACTATTATCACCCTCTCCAGTATGCACTTCACTTCCATTTTTCACACATTGAAAGCTATTCTCATTCCCTCCTTTTTGGTGTATCACCATTATTAGTGTAGGATTTATTTTCATGCACTCTCTTTGTAGTGCCTGAAATTTTTTAAATTAAAAATAAAAAATGAAATAAAATAATAAAATGGGGGGAAGCGTAGGGGAAG
Organism: Taxus wallichiana var. yunnanensis; assembly: GCA_018340775.1. Taxonomy (NCBI): domain Eukaryota; kingdom Viridiplantae; phylum Streptophyta; class Pinopsida; order Cupressales; family Taxaceae; genus Taxus; species Taxus wallichiana. The sequence goes on from CM031241.1 coordinate 232,359,821, forward strand.
TTGAGTGGGAGTGGTTGGAGAAATTATGGTGAGCGGGGGCAGGAATGTGGGGAGGGAACTTGACGTGTAGTAGGAGTAGGTGCAGAACTTGGGAACTCACAACGGCCAGTCAAACCTGTCACTTTCCTTGGATAATAATACAAACACTTTATTGTGGTCCAGAGGCAGTAAATACGTTGAAGCCCAAGTAACGTTGTAAAGTCTAGGAAAAGTTTGATAGTAACAACAATGGCAACATACAAAAAAAATAAAAAGAGATAAAAAAGACATTGGTTTTCTCACTAAATAGTCACACATTTTCACCATTTTTAGCAACAAATGAGGATCCGGCTGATCAATTCATAGTTTCCATCCTCCTCCCCTGTATGCCAAAATCAAAGCTTTGGAACTAGGTATCGATGTCTAACAAAGAATTCAGATAGAGCGATTTTTTTTAGATATTGTGGTTGAAAATGCTCGAGATGAAATGGATGCAAGACATGTAATTCTTGACAGCATACCTTGGATGTGGAGCATATGAATTAAGTGCTCATATCTGTTGGTATCATTGAGAGTTAGATGATGTCATCAAATCAAACAACCTTTTTGCCTACCTTACAAAGTTAGAAAAATACAATTTTCAGAAACTCACAAAACCAACTTTGGAACCCCGGAAAAGAGGTGTCAAGTGTCGTATGTGCTCCTTGTTATGGGGAGAGTTGCATCAAACTTTAGATTGACCCCTATCGACCATTTGTGCTCTCTTCGTCGTTTCTCTAGAAGCTTTTGCTTCTTTGTTTTATACTTTAGTAGCTCTTAAAATTGAAAATTTGGCTTTCGTTTTGACCCACCATTTGGTCCTTGGAAAATGAAATGCTTTCCCGCCTTTTACGATGCAAACCTCTAGTATTTTTACTAGAATATTTCTTGGAACCTTCGGTTCGAGAAAATCATATTCCTAGTTAGTTTGGAAAAGGAATTTTGTAGGCCTCCAATCACAATTTTTGACTAGGTCACACTTTGGACCAATTACAACCGGTGACAGCATCATAAATTTTCATAATTGGGTTTTCATTCGCAATATATTAGACCCCAAAATTGTATAGCCAAATTTTAAATAGTGGGTAAAGAAACAAAACATCACCTGTGATCGACAACCACATTTTTTCTTTTGTGCATACGATGATACTAGAGCAGTCTGTTATGCAGTTGTTATTGGCTATTCTCATCAATCAAACAAAGCTTTGGCCTACCTTACAAAAAGTTAGAAAATGTAATTTTCTTTAAACTCATAAACCAGGAGGTGTCAAGTGTTTATAGCTCCTAGCTTATGCTCATCAATTCACCGACCATTTCAGTTGAAAAACTAAAAAGTTGCTTTCTTTTGACCCATGTTTAAAACCATCTGCGAGTTCTTAGTTCAAAAATCAACTCTCCTAGAAAAATTCTCCATATATAGGGGAACTTGTAGGAAATTTCTCATTGCATGTTCATCCATCGAATGTTATTTTTAGAGGTGGTTTTGTGAGCCCTCAAGCTAACTTTTGATCATTTCCAACCAGGCCAATTATGACCAATGACCTTGGAAAACTAACCACCAATCATAAACCATTCGTTAGTTCGAAATCCTCACCGATTCCTGTGTATTCTTGGTTTATATGAGGACACACAAAATTTTACTGTGGTATGTTTGCTCTTTGGAAGACAACATTTGAAAGTGGTTTCTTAGCCTTCGAGCTTGATTTGAACATTTTTTTGTAGCTAGTAGGAAAATGTAAAAAAGAAAGTTGTAGGACCCTGTCGGGTTTCCAAACCAATGTGGAAATTTTTTGACACATGTAAATAACTATTTGAAACTCTATAGTGTAACTTGTTGTGTGAAATATTTTTTGACAAAATGGTGTTTCTCTCTCTTCCCTTTTTTTCTCTCTCCTTGGTTACGAAATGAAGTGAAATGAAATGAAATGAATACATGTTTCTAAACATTTTCTTTCGAATGCAAATTATAATTATTATTATATGTAAATGGGAAACTAAAGACATTAATTATGTTATATTAGGGTGGATTCCATGTCAACGATTTATCGCTGATTTCATGCTCACTTGGTTTTGTAGGATGCAAGAAAGATGGTGAAAGGGTGTGGTGTAATTCATTGTTTATTATCAAAATTTATATAGGTCATTGTAAAATGTATATATGTACAATGTAGTCCCATGTTACAGAAATGTTGTATTTGAAATCTGCTAATATGTATGAGATCTAGTTTTAGGGATACCTTGGGAAATGCACATTTAATCATAGGTGCAATTTTGATTCATAGTTACATGTGGTAAAAAGGATTGATATACATATGTTAAATGAATTTGAATTTAATATCTTTTAATGCATTCTAGTGTGTAATAGATGATTAAATAATTGGTGTTGTGTTTCTTACCTTGAAAATGTAATAAAGAAATCTAACCACAACAGTCAACCCTAACATAAGATTCATCCATAACTTGTCTTCATGTGGGATCCTTCTTAGCGTGGAAGAAATTGAAATCATAGAATGATCTTAAATCTTGTAATTGATGACACCTTCTAGTTTAGGTAGATAAGATCCCTAGTTTGTGTTATCGTCATGGTCAGTATGTTTAGAATTACCATCGTGAACCCGACGGTTAGGAGCGACCTAGAAAAACTTTATCTGGAGTAAGTAGATCTAACCCCTCCCTAGTATCCTTGTCATTTACCAAGTCTTACGAAGTTAGATATAAAATTTTCTCCATCATCGAAATAATTCCTTGTGGCATCTAACATGAAATTGACTTGGTCAATAGTCATACTATGACTTAAACTCTTGTTAATAAACTCTTTAGTTCCTCTCATTTAGATGTGTTACCTTGGTTACTAACAGCATAACACCTTGGTCTTTCATGAAGGTTTTTTTATCATAAATATGTCCTCTCACCTTAAAATCATATATAGTTGAGGCGTAGATCCTTAGGTGCAATGGAATCAAACTAAACCTTAGTTGATTAGGAGGTTAACTTGGGGTTCATGTGTAGTTATATTGATTTCAATCATTTACTTCTTCAAGATGTTAGACAAGTACTTTTGTAACTCTTTATGTTAAAAAGTGACACCAAAAAGGAACCTAAGAAATAATGTAAATGAAATGAGAAACAAGAGTATATGTGATAATGGTTTAGGAACAAATTTTTCGAGTTGAAGTCCTTATGGTTGATTTAAGCATTGAATTTTTGTTAAGAATGGTTACAATTTGTTCTTGGTGGGACTAGGCATTTGAGCCAATATAGAGTCCACAAAAAAAAAAAATAAAATAAAATTATGTCATGTAAATGCTTAATTGAATCAAACTAAATTTGGAACTAAAACAACCATAGTACGAGAAAAAATGTGCTTCTAATGGAAGGAAGTTTATAGGAAAGGGAAAATTGAACCTTCACCTCCTTTGAGTTGTATTATTTCTCCCTTGACAACTTATGGTGGGTCCCCTTGCATAATGAGGGTAAAATTAAACATCAACTAAACATATTTTGAGAAACAAAATTTTAGCATAAGAATGAGAGAGGTAGGAACTTTGTATGCAATCTGAAATATGGAAAATAATTATGTAAGTATGGAGATTGTCATAAGGGATAAAGAGAAAACTTAAATGGTCAAACTTGTAAGTTGAATGTGGAATGAACTTATGAATCTGTAGGTGGAAAAAGAAGAAAATTATACTTACATAATAATGTTATTGGAATGTTAATCGTAACAAAGATGTAATCATGGTAATGATGTGTTGTGGGTTTGCTAATCCTTGAGTCCCTTTTCTTGTGGTTGAGTCATTACTAGTATTTGTTCATTGAGTAAAGTGTGGCATTGATATGTAGATGGTGTTGTCAGGTGTCTATGTGAGTCGATATCTTATGTAAGCATCGTATGTGTTGTTGACTTTATTTACTTGGAGTCCTTGTGGCGTTGTGTAGTGAGCAATGTAAGTAAAAAAATTATCCTATTGTTTTTACTGTTGTATTTTTGTGTGTAAAATGTGGGCGTTACATTCTCTTCTTGGTCCCTTGGAAAGATAGATTAGGATAATATAGTTTTCTTGCATTATAGTAGATTGTGGTAGGTAGTTTATGAGTAAGAACCAACTTTCTCTAGAGGGATATCTCAAGTAGCAAGTCCCACAACTTAGAGATAACACCCATGTTACCCAATCACATCATGAGCTCAAGCACACACACTTGTGCAAATATAAGGGTGTTGTGATTCGATGATAACACCTATACTTAAAAATGAAATAAAGAAGAGATACCTATATAAATATATAATTACATATAAATAAATATCTTTTTATAAAATATAATTATATGTTTATATATGATTAATTTGTACATATAATAATAATATAATAAACTAACATTGAGTTAAAAATATGAATCGACCTCCATTTATAATGGTGTGTTTATTAATATTGGTCGTAAGTAGGTTAGGCTATTGTTTTTATATAAAAGAAAAAACAAATGGGCTGGGGGCGGCGCCCCACTTTAAAGTGTTATTAAATCAATGCAATTAAATAAATAATGACCCATTTTAATTGAAACCATGGCTTATTTCCTCTCAAAGACCTGGTTTGGGAGGGTCGAAGAAGTGTTTATTTATTTTTATTTTTATTTTTAAAATATATATAAACCAAATGCCTATAAGGCCGCATGGGAAATTTTAGTCATGAGATTTATTTTGTATAAACCCTTTTATATATGTATGTATGTATGTATGTATGTATGTATGTATGTATGTATGTATGTATGTATGTATGTATGTATGTATGTATATATATATATATATATATATATATATATATATATATATATATATATATATATATATATATATATATATATCTTTGTGTGTGTGTGTGTGTGTGTATATATATAGATACACACACACACACACACACACACACACACATATATGTATATGTATGTGTGTGTGTGTGTGTGTGTGTGTGTGTCCCCAAACCCTAGATCCATGAAGATAACCCAAAATTTTTGTACATAGCTCTTTGTAACAAAAATAAAATGGGGCAAACAATACCCATAATAGAAATAGGGTAGATCTCCCATTTAACACAAAATATTACAAAAAAAATAGAGTTATGCAAACCCTCCTTAGCTATCATGGCTTTCATGGCTTCCACTCCTTCTCTTTCTCCCAAACTTGCAAAACAAAATGGTGCAAAGAGATATTAGGGAAAGCAAAAGTGAATAAAAGAAAAACTCATAAGGATTTTTAGGGAAACCTAGATCTAAGGGCTCATGTTGTTTTGATCTAATGGTGGAGAATGAATCCTACAACTTTTAAGTTGTGGCTTTTTGTGGGAATGGTTTTTAAAATAATGAGTAGGGGCTCTAACTAATGGGGCCACCTAGGGGTTAGAACATGGTTTTAAACTATAGAGTATTTAGACTTGTCTAATTAAATTTTAAATTGCATATGGGAACTTTTAAGTAAATAAATTTAAAGGAAAACTAAGGGGGCTAAGCAATGGAATTAAGATAGGAAATATTTAAATGAAGTAATGGAACTTAGTAAGAATAATTAAATCGTAATATTAATTGGGGAATAAATTAATAATAATTAGTTATTAATTTAATTCCAACTACCATATAATTGTGTATAAATTTTAATTGGGAATTAATTAAATTGTGACTAATGTTTTACCCTTGAAATCTTTTTAAAAAAATTCCCACAAATTCTTCCCTAATAAATTAATAGAATTTGATGTGAATTTTGTGTGTCGAAATTGTGGGTCGTACATGAATAAATGAATATGTTTTTATCCATTATTTAATGGAGGAATTTTTTTTTTTCCCAAACTCATTATAATCATGAAATGAATTAGTGAATATTAAAATTCATAGAATATGGGAAAGGATGATATCTTGAAAAAAGTGATCCTCAAGCTCTAAAATACTTCTTAAGTGGAAGTTCAAATATTTTCTCAACTAATTTTGGAAATAACATGCATTGGTTTTTCCAATTGTATGATGTGATTACAAAACATCGAAATATAAAACGTATTGATGAATGTGGAGGAATTACTCTCGAATTATTTTATTTTGTTTATTAATTTAAGTTGCTTGTGGGTAGTGGCAATACTAGTAAATATCGAGGATGAAAAATGATTTCTTTGCTTTATTACTTGATGCTCTTGTTTTGAATGGATATTGAATTTTCATGTTCATTTAATATTTTTGTATGTAATTCCACATATTCTTCTAGCTTGCAACATTATAAGTTCTAGTCTTAAATAACAATGTCACACAATAATAGAATGTAGCTATAGGATTTTTTTCTTGTAAAGGTACTGGATGTTAGCTATCATCATTATTCATAAAATTATCATTTTGAAATGCATTTGAAAGAAAATTATAAAAAATAATAATATTATTTTGTATTGTTGAGATAATTTTATTCACATATTTGTATTGATTGCACTGTAAAAATACTGTCAATACCTCATAAAAAATATCATCTATTTTGTAAACAAAAATTGTTTTATGAGTCTACTCTAAGTAAGTCATATTCTATTATTTTAGTCTATAATTTGACACCAAGTGGGTTGAAATGGAGAGCTCCAAGACGGATAGAGAGAGATCCTGGTAGGATAGATTATTTGGTGCAGACTACAGTGAGTCTGTTAAGCTGGTTCCGACCTAGAAGAGGAAGCTCCACAACTAGAGATCCTGGGAAGTGTTATTGATAAAGTAAAGGACAGACTAAAATTTGTGATTTTGGGCAGATTTGTAGGAATTAGACCCAACATAGATTTTGTCAGGGATTGGTGTAGACAAAAATGGGGATGTAAAGTTGAGGTCAAAGCTCTTACTGGAGATGGGTTCTTATTCATTTTTCCAAATGGGCAGGATATGAAAAATGTTCTTCTAGGTGCTCCATGGTTCTATGACAATGCTTCCCTAAGCTTTCAAAGATGGGAACCAGGTGTCCCACACAATCTTGCTTTTAAAGCCCTTTAGATATGGATTTGGCTCCCTACTCTTCCTTTGGAGTTCTAGGAATCTGAACTCTTTATGGGTGTGGCCAAAGAAATGGGGGTCATGATTGCTATGGATCCAGCTACTAAGGCTAGACCAAGACTATTGTTTTCTTGGTTGTGCATTTATATTCTACATGATACTAGAATACCCAAGAAGATTATCCTAAAATCTCCACAAGGAGACTGGGAGCAAAGAATTGATGTGGAAAGCTCAAATATTTACTATGCCAAGTGTTGTAGGGTTAGAAATATCTCATCTTCTTGTTGCATGTCTGTCGATCTGGGTCTGAGATGTGAAGTCACAGATAGTGAGCCAGAGAATGACGGTAAAGAAGGGATTGAGGATACTGAAACTATGCACGATACTCCTCTAGCTGAGGCCAATACCAATGTGCCTATGCTTTTAGCACATTGAAGCAAGCGACCGGTCCAGGTGGTGAATGCGATGGGTTACACCAGGAGGCAGGGAGGGAGAAAAATTCAAAATTTTGATGGTCAATGCACAGGGGGATTGATTTAATGTTAGCCTCATGGCCTGCGCTTAGGGCAGGGATCCCTTAGTTACTTCTTGTTCCACTGTAGCTGCTCCGTTGCCTTAAGACGTGGCTCTTGTGGTTGACCTTGATAGAGGTCATTTATTGCTCGAGGAAGAGTCCTCTTTAGAGGATTTTGGTTTTAAGGATGGGTGGTCATATGCATCTAAAAAGAAGAAAGAAAATGTTGTCATTTGCCCTCTAACATGACTCGTCATTCTCATTGGGGGAGTTCTTGGAGAATAGGATCACTCTTTGGTTAAGTATCTTTGATTATTGTAACCTTTTCTATCCTCTGGTGCCTCCTCCTCTTTGGTGTCTCAACAACCTATTTCTCTTTGGTCCTTTACATCTATTTCTTTGTTTCACTTCTTCTTTGTGCTTTATTGCTCTATCTTTGGATTGTTCGGGGTTTTAGGTTCCCTTCAAAGCCCGTTTTTACCTAATCTAATAAAAAAATTATATTGTTTTAGTACATGATATTATCCTTCATTGGACCACATAAATGTAGTAATGTAAGATGTACGTAAACATCACATATGTTTACATGATTAAATTGTTGACTATAAAATTAAAATTTCAATATTTTAAAATAAATTTTTACAATGTATTCCCAACATAATATCCTATTATTTCCTTCCATGTAAATATAAAACACTCATTTTAAAAGTTATGTATTTACTCCATATCTAAATAAGAATTAGATGTACTTGAATATACTAGTTGATAAGTTTATTACAATGAACCATTTTTAATGTTTAGATAAAGCATGGTACTAAATTTTGATTTTTACATCACAATTTAGATCCACTATTTAAATGTTGTACACAAATATTCCTTAATATTGCTTACTTTTGTCACTTTTTTTGACAATTTTCTCTCATGAAAAATGACACCAAATTAATATCTATGGAATTTATTACATAAGCTAATGTAATCAAATCATTTGTAATGAATAATTTTATAACTAAGTTCATAATATTTGATTTATTTCTCCTTTATTATCTACTATAAATCTCAAGGAATACTTTATAGTTTTATATCATGAATCACATTAAACTATTATCTTTCTTGGTTAAAATCCTTTGATTTTACTCTAGAGATTCCATTTGAATAATAAAAACTACTTTTTTAATCTTTTGTGATGGAGGTTCCATTCACGTATAAGATGTGCTTTATTTATTTATTGATTCATTTTAGCCTTGTTAAGTGGAAAACCATACATTCATACTATGTATAAAAACTACGTGGAAATCCTTTAAGAAGTTGATTTACTACATGATGATTCATTTTGATTTAATTTATAATTTTTTAAGATTAAATATTCATTTTCCTTAAAGTATAGCTTTCCTTTTTTGAAATTCATCATCAATCCTATCCATTGATTAATTTGGATAATATTCTATATGAAAATTCAACTTACAATGTTTTAGGTTTACTTCAAGATACCCGTAGTCTAAATTTGAAACTTACCACCTTAAATTTGAACCCAAATTTACAAGTATTGAAAATATCACCTATACCAAGAAATGGAATATTATGGCCATATACCACTCTTATGTAAACACTTTTTTAATTGACTAACCACAACTATGACTCTAAAAATAATCATGCTCAAGGGTGTAATGTCCACATTTTATGCACATAATCCAACACTAAAAATACCAAAATATTATTATTTTTTTTGACTCACATTATAGTTCACATGACACTATAGGGGATCACTTATGAAAATGCACAACACATGATCTACTTGCACGAACACTAACCCACATAAGCAACATGAAAACATGTGATGCACATCAAGGCCACTTTTTTAATGACAAGACACAACATAATGATTCAAATACATTATGAATCCCACATAGGCACCATCCATGACAACATTTTCCCGGTTTACATATTTATTACATTCATATTTCATTCTTGACCTTATTTTCTTGAAATCACTTATCAATTATTTTATAACTAGATTACTTTATCTTTACTTTATTTAACATTTCAGTTGTAGTAATCCCATCTAATTTTGATTTTTTTTTCATCACACTAGAATGTCGTAACTAGGTTATTGGTATGAACATATGCACGTACATGATCCTTTTTGTGTTTGTTCCAAGGATTCATTTTTAAGTTGCATATTTGATTAGATTTTCCATTTATCTTAGTTGCAACAAGGGAGGTTCTCATGAAGTAGAGGAAGTTTATTGATTTAAGAGTAGATAGATTATGCATTCCTTTCATATTAGTATTTAAGTTCTAAGGTCATCTATTTTGTTTTACGTTATGAAAACTAACCATGTATCTAATCTACTTCACTTAATTGCTTAGTCATCAAGGTACTAACGGGTATGATTTCACACTCCACCAGGGTTGGATTCCTGAACAATTAAGCATTAGATGTGTGTTATAAGGAGATATTTAACTATAAGTTTTACACACCTTACTAAGGTCACAACTAGAGTTATTATACACCCTTATCTCCAAAATCCTCTTGTAACTCTATGTACATTCGATACTTTATGGAAAGCTGACACACTAGTTGAGAGGGGTTAAAAGGGGATTCACACTTAGTATTCTCATGTGTAGGTATTTAAAACATAGGACCCATTTGAATCATTTACATTCATCTTAAAATGGTTTCACTTAATTTGATTTAATTACCTTTTTAAAATTTGTTGTGTAACCCATTTATTAATAGGGACATTGGTATGCTCATGAGACTACTAGTCTTTTTCCTAGGGGTTTGTGTCAAGAACATGGTTACATGGTTTCACATCATACATTCATTACAAAATATGACAAGTGGGAGGACAAGATGGAATAGTCCATCATTTATAAGGGTTAAGGTTCACATTAGAGTTTACACAATGTGGATCCTTTTACTCACCACAAGATGGTTTAAACATGTTATGAGAAAGATCTAACTTCCAATTTTTCCCAAGCACATCATCTTATGGTTACATTTTCACAAACTAATCATAAATTTAAAATGTTATTAAGTTTTGAAATTAACTCTTAGTATTGTACCCTAAAACCCAAATGATGATTGAGATTGGAATCGAGTTCATTTATGATCCCAACTCTTAAGGGTGACATTCAAGGGTGGTTGGTGATATTTTCCACATAACACTCTTCACTCAACATGTGTGTTGACCTAAGAGGGTTCTATACTATGTTTGAAGTTGGTTTCCTATGGAGCACTACCTTAGAGGACACATTCTCCTTACTACACATAGGAATACCAAACCTAGGGGGAACCACATACTCTAGATAATGTTTGACCACATCATTCCTATTCATCAGGTTCATGAAATGATGCCATGAGGCATAAAGGTTCTGATGACAAAAATCAAACTAGGGATCTCATTTACTTAAGCTAGGAGGTGTCATCGAGTGCAAAGTTCATTCGAAGGTCTCAGTTTTCTATGCTAAAGGATTAACACATGAAGGTTAGTTATGCACAAATTTTGTACTAGGTCTGATTGTTTCGTTTATATTTCCTTTTTACATTTTCAAGGTAGGAAAGTAAGACACCCTAATTAATTAATCATCTATTTGACACTGGAAATTCACTACAAGATATTAAATTCAAATTCATTTAACACACACACACACACACACACACACACACACACACACACACACACACACACACACACACACACATATATCCAACCTTTTTACCATACATAAATCTGAATTGAAATGAAACCTATGATTAAATGCATACTTCCCAAGGCATCCCTAAAACTAGCATCTCATACATATTACCAAGTTTCAAATATAAAATTTTCTATACCATGGAAATACATTATACATATATACATACTACAATGATTTGTATAAATTCCAATAATAAACAATGAATTACACCACACCTTTTCACCATCTTTCTTGCATCCTACAAAACCATGTGAGCATGAAATCAATGATAAATCGCTAACATGGCATCCACTAGGATCTAACATAATTAATATTTTTAGTTTCCATTTACATAATAATAATTTGCATTCAAAGGGAGAGGGTTAGAGACATGTATTGATTTCATTTCATTTCACTTCTTTTCTTAACCAAGGAGAGAGAAAGAGATAGGGAGAGAGAGAAACACTATTTTTCCAAAAGTTCCATTTCACACAACAAGCCACATGATAGAATTCCAAATAGTTATTTACAAGTGTTAAAAATTTTCCATGATGGCTTACTTCTTGACTGGGGTCCTACAAATTTCTTTTACATTTTCTTGCTAGTTGCAAAAACACCCAATTTTATCTCAAAGGCTAGGAAACCACGCTCAAAAGATGCCTTCTATTGGGTGATTCAAAATGGGTAAATTCCTACGTGTCCTCCTATATACTAAGAATTCATACGAACTACGGAATTCAAAACTCGACAAATGGGTTTCAATTAATGCGGCTATGTTTTCAAGCCACATATCATAATCGATCTAGTTGCAAAAATAATCAATTTCAGCTTGGGTTATAAGAAAACCTCAACCAAAACTTCCCTTCGATGGATAAAAAAACAACAAAAAAATTCCTATACACTCTCCTATATACGGAGAATTCACCGGAGTTGACAGAAATGGGAATTGGAAAATGAGTTACAAATGATGATGCATTTTCTGGAGCCACCGATCATAGTTGAGCCGTTTGACCTACTCAACAGCAATCCAAGGCCTACAAAATCCCTTTGTGAAACTATCTAGAAGAGTGTTTTTCCCCAAGTTGGAGGTTACAAGAAATTGTCTAGTAAATATACTAGAGGTTTGTGAAGGTAGAAAGGTATTTCATTTCTCAAGGTTCAAATGATGGTTTAAAATGAAAGTGAACTTTTTAATTTTGGTATCTTCCTAAAATTACAAAATAGAGCACTAGGGATCCTAGAGGAGCTGCAAAGAGAGCCCAAATAGTAAAATGAGATCAATCTATTTCTTGATGTGATTCTCTACATAACAAATAACACATACGATTCTTGACATTTCCTTTACGGGGCTCAGAGTGTTGTTTTGTGAGTCTTTAAAGATTATATTTTCTAACTTTCCAAGGTAGACAAAAAAGGTTGTTTTAGTTGGCCACTCTTCTAGTTCTCACTAATGCCAATGGACACAACCCCTAATTTGATACCTGGGTTTAGCAACATAGAAGGTTGTGATTGCAACCATGGATGATAGATCAAATTATAAGTCGGTAATGCAAAACATATGGATGAGTTTTGTTGTTTCACACTAATATTTTGGTTACAAAGTTTTCCAAATTATGTCCAAAGGAGGGTTTAATTTTATGCTTGACTACCATGTATTATATGGGTTTCATAAGTGCTAGATGATATTTTAATGTTTCACCATTTTTTTATATAAAATAGTCGAATGTAAGATAATCCAACAAATTTAAATTTATTGGTCTTTGTAATGAAAAAGTTAAAGTGCAAGAATTATAAAGGACAAGGTGAGATGAACCATTCCTAGAGAGATATTTTCATCCGCATGTAAGAGGTAATCTGCCAAATTCACTCACACTCCACAAGGTTTCATCCTTCAGATAGATATTTCCGCTTTCATAGTCAAACTACACCCGAAGAAAATATCATGTTAGACCTAGCTTAAGCCCGTCCAAGACACACTCCTCCATCAACAATGCATTAAATAATATTTACTTGCCCACATTTTGGAGCCCAAAATTTCTAGTTACAAAGGCAACTTGTTAATATCCTCTTTATCTCGCATTATCCTCTTGTCTATGTAGTGTGCCCATTTCCCTTAGACACCTTTTTGGTTTATTGTTTTCGATATTGTTGACTACACTTTTGGAAATTGTTGTAGTTTTTGATTTAGCATGATAGTAGATGTTAGATAATATTGGATTGTTGTTGATTTGATTTATAGATGATGTAGGTGGATAATTAGAGATATTTTATATTGATGTTTGATATATTGTTGACATAGGTTATTTATATATATTTCGACATGTGATATATTTCATCATATTGAGTAGACCTTTGATAATTAGATGAATGTTGTGATCATTTTGACATGGATGAAATGTGGAATAGAAAGGTTGCTTGAAATTGTAAATGATATCGTATTTGCCTAGATGATATTTTATTCGTATATAGATGATTTTGGATTTATATTACATATTTTATCATGGATGTTTTTAATGCGGCCACGAGGCCGAAGAGGTTATTTATGTGTTTTGCAGGTAAAATTATTCACAAAAACATTAGGAGGATTGGAGACCAACCACATTGGAATTCTAGATGAATTCAACAAGGGTCACCATGACAACATGTATTTGTGTGTGTGTGTGTGTTGAGAATTATTTGGCTAGGGGAAAATTGTGACCAAGGGTTATGTGTTGTCTTTTATTATTAGTTCCCTTTTTATTAATGTTAGTATGTGTTTATTTTAGTAATGTAATTTACTTGTTTCAATTATTTAGATTTTGATGTATGTTTTACCCCTTTATTATTAATGGGTTGGAGTGCCTTAATTAAGATAATTTAACCTTGTCCTAAAATAATTAAATAAGTGACCAAAAATGAGTTCATTTATTAGACTTTATTTGCTCTTGGATTTATGTGTTGTGTGTTGAATGCTTGAGATCTTGAGTGTTGTACATTCTACCCTTCATGGGAAACTCGAATTTGGCCTTAGAGGACAAAATTTAGAAGCTTGTGGGACAAGTAAAACTTGTCCCACACCTCTTAAATTACTATGCCAACCCTACCTATGGGTTGGGGGTCAAAATTAGACCCCATTAGGTGTTTTGGGAAGATAAAAAGGTAAAATGTTTATTGCACTTCCTTTCTTGTAATTAATTTTGTCCTTAGGGGTGTGGGCTTAGATGGTGTGTGTAAGTAACTTGTCATTCCTTCAACCACTTATTAATGGTGATTTGGAATATGAGGTTGACTAAGGTGATGTGGAGTGGAGAGGAAATGAGGTGGCATCCTACTTGGAGCCACATCATCCTCCTCTCTCCTTTTTCTATTTATTGAAATCATTTTTTCTTGTTTGGGGTTACTTGATTATTTTTGTGCTCTTGCATTTTTGGAGAGTTAGAGAATTGTTGAGAGTGCTTGTGGATTGTTGGAGCTTGTGGATGCTTGCTTGGATTTGAGGAGCTTGGAGACTTACTCTTGGAACAAGCTCTACTATGGAAAGGTAGGAGCTTTCCCTTGTTTATGTTATGCTTTATTTTGTGTTTATATGCTTGTGTTGAGTATTGTTTTCTTTGGAATGCTTGTTGGGTGTGGGTAGATTGCCTAAGTTTGGAGTAGGAGGAGACTATGGGGAGATTTCATGTAGGGAGGCATAATAGTTTACCCATTTTGTGGAGGGAGTTTGGGTTGGATGCCCCACCTTGTACAAGGAATGCTTGCATTTCTTTCTTGTTTCTTTTATGAGGGAGGCATAAGAGATTGGGGAGGCATAAGAGTATGTGGGAGGTATAAGGGGTACTTGAGGGAGGCATAATAGTATGTAGGGGATTTGAGATATGCATTGGAGGCTTTAAGGTGGGCATCCATTCCCATTGGGAGGCATAAGTGGCCTCCCCATAGGTCTTGCTCCTTTGGCTTTCTTTCTAAGCCTTGTTTTTGTTGTTTTGTTGTTCTTCTTTCTTGTGTTGTTTGTTGTTTTGAATGTGGGTGAAATGGATGTGAAATATTTGTGTGTGTTGTGGAATCTTGTTGTTTCCATGTGTTGGAATTATCTCCCATTGTAATGTGGTTGGGGCTCGGGGGCCAATGGAGAGGATGAATTCTCTCTTTTCAATGAATATCTTTATTGGGTGGAGAGCATTGCCTCTCCCCCATTTTGTTGTGAATCAAATAAATCATGTTGTAGCCTTCTTGTTGGTGTTGAGGAGCTTGGAAGTTTGTTGGAGTCCTTGAAGAAATCCCTTCTTTAGTGAAACCTTTTTTGGGCTTCCCACTCAAAGTGGAAGATTGTAAATTGTTCATTTTTAATGGAAATGTTGAAATGCAAGTTGTACTAATTTTTGTTGTAGTTCATTGTAGGATTGTAAAGAAAGAAATTTCCTTCTCATTAGAATGTAATAGGGAAAGATAAAGAATCAAAATGAAAATCTTATGTAAGAGTTTAGTTGAAATTGTATGTGGAAAAAAAAGAAGAAGAGGAAAGTTACTTTCCTTGTGGTATTGTATTATTGTATAAGAAAAAGAATAAGAAAGATTTGTATTGTGGAGATTGTTTGAGAAATAGAAAAGAAAGTAAATATTTTATTTGAAATCTTGGTTGTATTGTGGGAAAAGTAATTCTTGGTGTTAAATGATTTGAGCCATTTCAATAGAAAAGAAAGTTATTGTAGTATATTTGAATCCATAATTTGTATTGAATGGAAGAGACAATAAATTGAAAGTATTTTCTATTTAGAAATGGTGATAACAATGTTAGAAGTAGATGTAAATTTCTTTTAACTCTTGATAATGGAGAAAATTTAGTTGAACAAGATAGAATAGACCTTGTAGTTATATTACTATTTTTGGAATGGAAAATGCTTAAATGAATAAATTTTAACTAAGAAGAGAACAATAGGAATGAAATAAAAAATTGAAACTCTAGAAGCTCAAAATAGGCTCAGAATGCATTTTAACACCTTTTTGTAACTTTTAGATTTTGTAAAAATCTTAGATTAAGGTTCTATTTTTTCATAAATAGGATGCAAATCACCTTGTGCGAGGCGGCGGTCCTCCGCTGCTCAGCTAAGGCGACGGTCTCAAAACTACCGCTCAGTAGGGTGGTGGTTTGTCCTAGGACCGTCGGTCTACTTTGGGCGGTGGTTTTGTCACTTATGACAGAACTCCTCGGATCTACGCATGTGCGTAAATTTTAACTAGTTTATACCAATTTATTAGTTGTTAAATTTAACCTATAAGTACCAACAAGCAAACAATGAGTAATTTCCTTGGATTTGAGCAATAAACACATACAAATGGTGGATTGTAAACATCCTTTTCATCTATAACAATGGGGGTAGGGTTTGCCCCAAATTTGAAAACCCAAATACACTTAGAGTAGATACAAAACCAGATTGGGGGAGAAAATCCCTCCCAATCCTTGAATGAAATAGATTACATTAATAAAACTAAAATTAAACTAAGCCTAAACTAGATCTTCTTGTAGAATCCTCCATGATTCTTCCTCTTTTTCTCCCATGGCTTCCTCCTCTCCAACCTGTAATTTTAACAAAAGAAAATAGACCAAATGAGAAGAATGGAACAAAGAAAAGGTTTAATAAAATTCATAAGGAAATTTAGGGCTAGTTTGGAACCCTATGATCTAGTGGAAAGATTGATTTGATCTAAGGGTGGAGGTTTCACCCTAATTTTGTTTGGTGGGAATGAATTTTAATGTTTAAATTAAATCCTTAAGGGTATGTGTAATTGGGGAATGGGGCCATCTAATTGCCTTAGAATGCTAACCTTTGTTAGTTCTTAGCAAGCCTTAAGAAGTCAATGGAAAGGACTCTAAGTAATAGGATAATAAATTTAAATAAATTAACATAAGGTTAACCTTGTTAGGATTGAACATTATTTAAAGAGAAGAAAATATTTAATTAAGTAAATTAATCTTTGGTACCTTCCTAATGAATAATTGATTAGTGGACCTTAGAGATAAATTTGAAAATATGTTAATTTTTAACTAGACTTGGTTCTTCAATCATAAAGTTGAGTTTAGTGGTGTAAGTTAAGTTAATGAACCCTAAGGGGTCAAGCACCCTTGTAACATTCTTATAACTTAAAAAAAAAAAAATATAGTCACAATTTTTGGGTTAAGTGTTAGGTTGAAGCGTGTTCCTAAAATGTCATTTTTGGGACGTTATAGTCTACTTTTATCCATAGTAGATGTAGTGCCCACTTCCCTTCGACACATTTTTGATTATTGATTTCGATACTATCGACTACACTTATGGATATGATTATGGAGTTTTGATTTAGCATGATATTAGATGTTAGAGATACTAGACTATTGTTGATTTGATTCATATATGATGCATGTGGACTATTAGAGACATTTTATATTGATGTTGATATACTGTTGACATGGTTATTTATATATATTTATGACATGTGATATATTTTGTCATATTGAGTAGATTTTGATAATTGAAGTAATGTTGTGATCATTTTGACATGGATGAAACATGGATAGAAATGTTGCTAGAAATTTGTAAATGATATCGTAATTACCTAGATGATATTAATCCATCTATAAATGATTTTAGATTTATCTTTCATATTTTGGCATAAATGTTTTAATGTGGCCACGAGGAAGAAGGAGGTATTTTTGTTTTTTGTAGGTAAATTTATTCACAACAAACATCAAGCGGGATTGGAGACCAACCACATTGGAATTCTAGATGAATTCAACAAGGGTCACCATGGCAACATGTAATTGTGTGTGTGTTAGAACTATTTGGCTAAGGAAAAGTGTGACCAAGGGGACATGTGTTGTCTTTGTTATTTTTAGTTTCCCTTTTTATTTATGTTAGTATGTGTTTCTTTTGAGTGATGTAATTTACTTGTTTTAAATTTATTTTATGTATGTTTTTCCCTTTGTCAACAAGTGTCTTATTAAAGTTAATAAATTTTGTCCTAAACTAATTAGAGATGTGACCAAAAGAAGTTAATTTATTAGATTGATTTGTCTTAGATTTTGTGTTGTGTGTTGAATGATTGAGATCTTGAGTGTTGTACACTCTACCCTTCACGGAAACTCAAATGTGGCCTTAAGGGCCAATTTTAAGGCTTGTGGGACAAGTTAAACTTATCCCACACCTCTTAAATTTCCATACCAACCCTACCTATGGGTTGGGGGTCAAAATTAGACCCCATAAGGTGTTTTGGGAAGATAAAAAAGGTAAAATATTTATTGCACTTTCTTTCAAGTAATTAATTTTGTCCTTAAGGGGTGTGTGGCTTAGTTTTGTGTGTGTAAGTAACTTGTCATTCCTCTCACCCAAAAATTATGGTGCATTGGGGTTGAGGTTTGACCTCTTAGGTGGAGTTGAGGATGAGTGATGTGGCATCCTATGTGGAGCCACCTCATCCTCCTCTCTCCCTTTTCTATTTATTGAATTCTTTTACTTGTTTGGGGTTACTTAATTATTTTGTGCTCTTCCATTTTTGGAGAGTTAGAGGATTTTGGGAGTTCTTGTGGATTGTTGGAGCTTGTGGATGATTTCTTAGTTTTGAGGAGCTTGGAGTTTTACTCTTGGAACAAGCTCTACTATGGAAAGGTAGGAGCTTTACCTTGCTTATGTTATGCTTTATTTTATGTTTATATATGCTTGTGTTGAGCATTGTTTTCTTTGGAATGCTTTTGGGTGTGGGTAGATTGCCTAAGTTTGGAGTAGGAGGAGACCATGGGGATATTTCATGTAGGGAGGCATAATAGTTTACCTTTTTTTGTTGGAGGGAGTTTTGGGTTGGATGCCCCACCTTTGTGTAAGGAATGCTTGCATTTCTTTTTGTTTCTTTTATGAGGAGACATATGAGATTGGGGGAGGCATAAGAGTATGTGGGAGGTATAAGGGGTACTTAGGGAGGAATAAGAGTATGTAGGGGATTTGAGATATGCATTGAGGCTTTAAGGTGGGCATCCATTCCCATTAGGAGGCATAAGTGGTCTCCCCATAGGTCTTGCTCCTTTGGATTTCATTCTAAGCCTTGTTTTTATTGTTTTTGTTGTTCTTCTTTCTTGTGTTGTTGATTTGAATGTGGTTGAAATGGTTGTGGAATATATGTTTGTATTGTGGAAGCTTGTTGTTGCCATGTGTTGGAATTATCTCCCATTGTAATGTGGTTGGGGCTCGGGGGCCAATGGAGAGGATGGCTTCTCCTCTTCATTGGATATCTTGGTTGGGTGGAGAGCGTTGCCTCTCCCCCCATTTTGTTGTGAATCAAAAAATCTTGGAGGAGCTATTTTGTTGGAGTTGTGAAGCTTGGAGTTTTGTTGGAGACCTTGTGAAACTTCCTTAGTATTATTCCCACTTAGAGTGGAAGAACTTGTAATATTGTATTCCTATTTTAGCTTGCATTATTGTATGATTTTCCCACTTCAAGTGGAGGACATTGTATTGATCTTGTGAAGGAAAGTTGTATTAAATAATTTCTATTAAAATTGTATTGTATGTGGAAAGAAACAAATAAGAAAAAGAAGGGAGAAAGATTTGTATTGTAGAGTTAGTTTTGCAAAAAGAAAAGAAAGTAATTCTCTTTATTGAAATCTTGGTTGTATTGTGAGAAAAGTAGTTCTTTGTGTTAAAAGATATGAACTATTCTCAATGGAAAAGAAAGTATTACTTTCATTTGTGAAGTTGTAATGTTGTAAATGAGAAAGAAGAAATATAGAAGTTGTAGATGTTGAAAATGTATACATAGTAAATTTGAATGGAAAATAAAGTTGCTATAGTTGTTTTGAACATATATATGTTGTAGTAAAAATGGGAACAAGAGAATAAATTTGAAGTATGTTGTTATTTGGAAATGTTGATTTTGTAGTAAGAAAATAACAATGTAAAAGTAGATTTAGATTTCTTTTGTTCATGGAATTTGAAAGAAGACTAGTTGAACATAATAGAATGACTTTGTAAAGTAGATGTGTTTATTGGATTAGATAATACTTTAAATTTGAGTAATTTTAATTATGAAATGAAAAAATGGAAAGAAAAAAAAATCTTGAGACTTTAGGTACATAAAACTAAGCTCAAAATGCATCTTAGTACCTTTTTGCAACTTTTTTTTTTGGGAAAACTTAAAATTTAAGGTTCTATTTCTTAGAAAAAGGACTACGATTTGTGTAGAGTGGTAGTCCATGGTTTGTCACATGAAGGGAAGTGGTCCCAAGACTACCGGTCTCTACTCTAGGTGGTTTTTTCACTTATGACAAAATCCTTGGATCCGCACTTTGTGTGAAAAACTTTAACTGGTTTTTACTAATTTTTAAGATGTAAAATTTAGCCTATAATCACCAACAAGAAAACAATGAGAATACCATGGATTTGAGAAATACAAACATACAAATGGAAGATTAAAAAACATTCTTTCTCATTTATATTTATGGGATTGGGTTTGCCCCAAATAGAAAACCCCAAATACATATAGTTTGGAAATAAAACCAGATTGGTAGAGGAAAATTCCTCCCAATCCTTGAATGAAAGAAATTACAACAATAATAAAACTACAACTAAACTAATCTAAACTAGATCTCCTTGTAGAATCCTCCATAGCCCTTCCTTTCTTGCTCCCATGGCCTCCTCTCTCCAATTTTAACAAAAGAAAATAGACTAAATGAGGAGAATGGAACAAAGAAAAGGTTTAATAGAAATTCATAAGGAAATTTAGGGCTAGTTTGGAACCCTAGGATCTAGTGGCCAAGATTGATGTGATCTAAGGGTGAGAATTCACTACTTTTGTTAGGTAGAAATGTATTTTAAATGTTTGATTTAAAATCCTTAAGGGTATGTGTAGATGGGTGAATGGGGCCTTTTAAATTACCTTGGGGTGTAAAGTCCCCCTTTTTGTCCTTTGTATGTTGTGGGAATTAAATAAAAGGACTTTAACTAATAGGATAATGAAGCTAAATTATTTAAGCATGAAGTTAGTTATCTTTGGATTGAATTTAAATTTAGAAGAGAAAACAATTAACTATGTAAATTAAACTATGGCACCTTCCTAGTTGGCTTTTAATTAATCGACCTTAGAGGTAAAGAAAATTTAATATGTAATCTTTTAATTAGATCTAGGCCATCAACCTTAAGTTGAGTTAGTAAGGTAAGTTAATTTAACGAACCCTAAGGGTTAAACATCCTTGTAACCTTCTTATAACTTAAACAAAAAAAAATTTAGTCACAATTTTTAGGTTAAGTGTTAGGTTGTAGCGTGTTCCTAGAACATCATTTTTATGGGCATTACACTTGGTATCAAAGCCTTGGCTAAAATCTTGGACCCTTGGGAACACCTAGAAAACATGAGACATGAACTTTTAACCTAGTGTAAAATTGTTCTTTTAAATCTAGAAAACCACACTAGCTGATATTTGGATAAATTTAGAAAACATAGAAAATTGAAACAAGACCTAGAACAATGAACTAACTCTCACCTTAATCTGTGCACGAGGCACAAATCAGATGAGGGATCTTTTCACATAGACATATATGATATACCACATGCAGAGTAGGCTGTATTGGCCATTCTACCTCAGATTTTACAGATGCTCTAGGATGTCAATGCCGCTATACGCAGAGAGCCCTTGGGAGGATGATTTACTAGACATGACATGGAGCCATCAGTGGAGGCCCATGTATCCCTCGCACAACGAAGAGTATAGGGGCAGAATTTCCACGCAGAGTCGACTAAGGAAGAGTCACCATAGAGAGGGCATGGGGATAGGATCTCAAGTCATAGGGATAGGTCTCGAGCCCTAGAAAGAGGGAGGAGCATGTAGAGAGACCTAGGGTTCATCAGATGTCAGCTACCAGACCATATCAGGGAGATCCTAAAGCTACACCATCACACTATTCTAGTGATATAGGAGGTTTTCAGGAAGAGGCCTAGTTGGTGAGCTTGAGCGGATGCTTCAAGCTCTTCCCTTGTACTAGCAACATGAAAGATCATGTTGCGATCCATCTTTTGAGGGATGGAGTAGGAGTCTGTGGAGGACCGAGGAGTAGAAGCTCCATGTTGACTCGAGACAATTACCTGGGAGCTATTTGAGGAGTGTTTCAAGAGTAGGTATTTTCCTAGGAGGTTTATTCAGTAGTGGATAGATGAGTTTCATGACCTCCATCAGGCATCGATGACCATAGCTGAGTATGAGATTCAATTTCTGGATCTACTCCAGTATGTCGACTATATGTAGGATGAGTAGGTACGGATTCACAAGTTCATCCGGGGCCTAAATTTGGATTTGGGTGGCATGGTGCACATTCACTTCCCACAAACATTAGCAGAGGTCGTGGAGAAGGCCTATATTATAGAGGAGACATAGGGAAGGATGCAACAGGATAGAGAAAGTTCGAGCCATATCCAGCAGATGTAGGATAGCAGATCTAGGGGATCAGTTCCTCCTCCACGTGGTGGATAGAGTTCATGACAGGATTTGTTCAGCCACCACAAACAACCACCTCAGCAAAAATTCCCGCCCACCTTATAACCTCCTCGAGATTTGATGTGCGAGGGGTGAAGTATGGGGCCTCCTCCTAGAGGTCCCATTAGGACTTAGGGTGCACTGAGAGATCAGTCAGCAGGAGCTCATCAATAGAGACCTCAGAAGTCCGTAGTCGGATCACTGGGATCCATAACTCAGACCTCTAGAGTACCAGCTGGAGCTACATCCTAGTGGAGAGGACTAGGTAAAATTATGGTTGTGGCATTCTGAACATCATTGGAGAGAGTGCCCACATAACCCTCGAGCCTACTATTGTTGAGATATGGCATGAGCCATCAAATCTATGCAGGTGGTCGAAGAACCGCCAGATGAGCACCAGAGTACCGTGATAGAGACGATAGGTAGTATTGGTGGTATTTTTTCACCTCTATATTATTTGATTCCGGTTGATCTGATTATTTTATTGCACCATCCTTAGTAGAGAATTGCAAGCTAGTGGCAATTAGGCAGGGTCATAGTTGGGACATTGAGATGGCTTATGGAGCCAAAATTTCTGTAGACTCCTTAGTTAAGGAGCGTGTAGTGGATTTGGGAGCCTTCACCACTACCTCGGATCTTCGAATCCTTCCATTGGGTTCTTATGGTGTCATCTTAGGCATGGAATGGTTATCTACACATAGAGCTAGAGTTGACTGTTACCATAAGACTATTACTTGTACAGATGATCTAGGAGTGGATTCAGTCATATCGGGAATTAGGAGGCCCATTTCCATTCGTACCATCTCCACTATGTAGCTTAAAGCGGTGTGTGCAATGAGGTTGTCAGATGTATGTTGTTACAGTTAGTGATAGATCTGAGGATGAGTCTAGTGGACCATGCCTTGATGACCATCCCATATTGAGAGAATTTTCTGATGGTTTTCCAAGGGAGCTACTAGGGTTAAATCCCCACGTGAGATATATTTTCACATAGATCTAGTTCCGGTGTAGAGCTTATCTCACGAGCACCTTATCGATGATTACTCCCAGCTATGTGAGCTCAAGTTGTAGCTTGAGGCCCTTCTAGAGAAAGGCCTAACCCATCCTAGCGTATCCCCTTGGGGTGCACCGGTGATCTTATAATGAAGAAGAAGGATGGTTCTCTATTGTTGTGTATTGATTACCATCAACTGAACAAAGTAATGATCAAGAATCATTACCCCCTTCCATGCATTGATGATTTATTTGATCAAATGAAGGGGCCCACAATTTTCCAAGATATATCTTAAGTCAAGGTATCATCAACTGAGGATTACGAAGGTAGATATTCATAAGACCGCACTTTTCGCATTTGAGATATGGACACTATGAGTTCACAATGGTACCTTTTGGCCTGAAAAATGCCCCCACAATGTTATGAGCTTGATGAATGGGGTATTCAGGACCTTTTTGGATCGCTTCGTGCTCATCTTCCTTGATGACATTTTGATTTACTCACCTACACATGAGGAGAACCTTCGCTAAGTTCTTCAGTGTCTTCGTGAGCAACATCTTTACGGGAACTTGGAGAAGTGTGTGTTCTTTTAGACAGAGGTGTAATATTTGGGCCACATCATTTCTGGGGAAGGTATTGTAGTCGATCCTTCCAAGATTCGAGCTATTATGGATTGGTAAACACCCACTAGTGTGACCGAGGTGTGCAACTTAATCGGTTTATCAGATATTATAGGAGATTTGTTCAAGAGTTTTCTTGATTACACACCCCATCACTTCTCTTCAAATGGAAAGGGAATAAGATTTCTTGGTATGATAGATGTGAGTAGGCCTTTAGGACACTGAAGGAATTCCTCATGATGGTGCCTATTCTTGCAGTGCCAGATCCTCAGGGTGAGTTCTACATTTGCATAGATGCTTCTTTGGTAGGACTTGGAGGTTTGTTGATGCAGGAGGGAAGAGTAGTTGCTTTTGAGTATCAAAAACTCAAGGATTATGATCTCAATTATCTGACTCATGATCTTGAGCTTGCAGTAGTTGTGCACAACTTGGTGCGGTGGAGACATCTCCTTATTTTCCAAAGATTTACACTCAGGACTAATCACTTGAGTCTCTGCCACCTCTTCATGCAGCCCAATCTCAAGGCTTGTTAGTGGCGTTGGATGGAGTTTCTTTGTGAGTATGATATGGAGTTAGAGAATGTGAAGGGGAAGGAGAACGTGGTTGTAGATGCATTGAGTAGATGGAGACACGTGGCTATGGCTACTTTAGTGGGCACATATTTGTGGAGTAGGATTTTATAGCATCTTCCTCGTGATAGTTTCTACCTTGCAGCCATAGCAGAGATTGAGTCCAAGAGACCCTCTTGAGGGGAGATTTGATGGATTTTCATTAGAGGCATATGGTATTCTCAAAAAAATGAGGTTGGATATATGTTCATAGAGATGGAGACTTGAGGGAGGATGTTTTGGTAAGAGGCTCACCGTACATCTTATTCAATCCATCCAAGGGTGAAGAAGATGCACACCTCTTTGAGACAATTTTTTCCATCGGAGAGGACTTCGAAGAGACGTGGCTCATTTTATGTCACTCTATTTAAAGTGTCGAGGGTGAAGGCCGAATAGAAACATCCAACTAGCCTTCTCTTTCCTCATGCTATACCGGAGTGGAAATGGGACACCATTTCCATGGACTTCATTATTGGGTTACCGACGTCAAGATACCACTACAATGCCATCATGGTCACATTGGATAAATTGATTAAAGTGGCTCATTTTTCTCTAGTGAAGACCACCTACACTTCCCATTTCTCGACCACCATCCGGCAATCTCTCGGACAAAGATCGACTTCAACATAACATATCACCCTAAGATAGATGGACAGATGCGAGCGGTGAATCGGATCCTGGAGGACATGCTTAGGATGTACATTATGGATCATTAGTTGAGATGGGAGAAGCATCTCTGTACTTGGTGGAGTTTTCCTACAATAATAGTTTTCGTAGTTTGACAGGCATGGCTCCTTTTTAGGCATTATATGGTAAAGAGGGATGACACCTCTTAGTTAGGACAAGTTAGAGGATAGGGTTTCTCTTAGGCCAGCCTTATTATAGGATATGGAGTGTCGACACTAAAATTTTCCTCCGTAATTTCTATTTCATTAATGTATGTATTAGGAATAGGATGTTGTTAAGTATAATTAGTAGAAGCAATAGCGTCGATAGAAGATAACGGTGCCAAAGACGGTGCCACCAATAATGTGAGTACGGTAGAATACCAAAGTACAATAGGAATGTTGTAAAAAGTAAATATTTGTCGTAAGTGGTCCGGTAATGTTAAAATGTCAAAGTTTGGGTAATTAGAAAACTAGGGTCTACATGATTAGGAATTAGAAATATTATATTGGTAATAAAGACAAGGAGTGAGGTCATAAATATTTTGTGTATTTTATTTGTAAAAAGTCTAAAAATGTGGAACCCATGTAAAATGATAAGGTTTATCTTATCTTAATGATAAGCTTACATGTACGATAAGAGTTAAGGTATGGAATATGATTCGTCAGAGTGGATTTCTTATCCTATCTTAGAGATAAGATGGATAAGCCCGGAAGTTCTATAAATAGAGAGGCCACCCCCTCATTTAGCATAGAAGGAAGTAGTGAGAAATATTGTAGGAATTGTGTGAAGGAAGCCATTAGTTTAAAGGTGTGTTGAAGAAGCCATTAAGAGGTGTAATTGTAAAGTTTCTCCATAGTCTTGGTGAAAGTCAAGTGAAGTCAACAACACTTGAAGTACCTCATGGGTGAGATTGTAACAATTTCATGTTAATATTATAATTTACTTTGATATTTCAGATTTGTCATCATTCCGTCTTATCATAGTTGATGGTATTTTTGTGTTATGTTGTTTTGTTTCCAGATTACATCCACCAAACTAAAGGCCGTGCATTAATAAATAATCATAAAGACGAGGAGTTCCCGGTGAAGAATTATCATAGTGCCGGATTGGTGATGATAGGAGCAATAGGTTACCTTCATCAAATAGAGATTGTAGGAGGCGCAGACATGCAGAACAAGTCTGCGGTCCAACATAGGACAAATCATAGTTTTGAGGTGGGAAAAAGGTGTTTCTTCGTGTCAAACTGCACAAGAGCCCTATCCATTACGGAATAGGTTCTAAGATTGATCCTACGTTTATGTGTCACTTTGAGATATTGGAGTGCATCGCCCTCTTGGCCTATCGTCTAGCGTTGCCACATAGTTTGTCACACGTCCATGATGTGTTTGACGCTTATGTGCTTAGGAGATATATTTTGATCTCTTTCACATGCTATATTAGACTACATTATAGGTGTAGGATTAGAGGCAAGTGATGGTGGATCCCATCTCGAATTATAAAGCACACCACCCTTGACCTTCACAAAGAAAGAGATTGACCGTGTTTGGGTCTAGTGGGATAGATATGATGAGACCGTGGCTACTTGGGAGGATGCCATATTGCTTGACACGGCCTCAGTTCCCACACTTTTTCCAATGTCTTCTAAGAGGAATGCGAGTCCTTTGTGGAGAAGGATGTAGTGTCGACTTCCCTTAAACACCTTTTTTTTATTGATTTAGAACGGCATCAACTACACTTATGGATATGATTATGGATTTTTGATTTAGTATGATAGTAGATGTTAGAGATAATGGATTGTTTTTTATTCGATTCATATATGATGCATGTGGACTATTAAAGACATTTTATATTGATGTTGATATACTGTATTGACATGGTTATTTATATATATTTCGACATGTAATATATTTTGTCATATTGAGTAGATTTTGATAATTTGAAGTAATGTTGTGATCATTTTGACATGGATGAAACCTGGATAGAAATGTTCCTAGAAATTTGTAAATGATATCGTAATTTCCTAGATGATATTAATTCGTATATAGATGATTTAAGATTTATCTTGCATATTTTGGCATATATGTTTTAATGTGGCCACGAGGCCAAAGGAGCTATTTTGTTTTTCATAGTAAATTTATTTTTACAACAAACATCAAGGAATTGAGAAGAACCACATTGGAATTCTAGATGAATTCAACAAGGGTCACTATAGAAAGATGTAATTGTGTGTGTTAGAACTATTTGGCTAAGGGAAAAGTGTGACCAAGGGGACATGTGTTGTCTTTGTTTTTTTAGTTTCCTTTTTATTTATGTTAGTATGTGTTTCTTTTGAGTGATGTAATTTACTTGTTTTATTTATTTAGATTTTATGTATGTTTTTCCCTTTGTCTTAGTGGGTTTAAGTGTCTTATTAAAATTAATAAATCTTGTCCTAAACTAATTACGATGTGAACAAAAGAATTTCATTTATTAGACTTGATTTTCTCTTGATTTTATGTTGTGTGTTGAATGATTGAGATCTTGAGTGTTGACACTCTACCTTCGTGGGAAAATTGAATTTGGCCTTAAGGACAATTTTGAAGGTTCGTGGGAGAAGTTAAACTTGTCCCACACATCTTAAATTTCCATACCAACCCTACCTATGGGTTGGGGGTCCTGTCAACATTAAAAATTTCCCTTGTAATTTCTATTTCATTAATTTATGTATTAGGAATAGGATGTTGTTAAGTGTAATTAGCAAGGTGACATCCAATAGAAGATAATGATGTCACGATATAGTGTCGCCAATAAAGTAGAGTACGGTAAAAGTCAAAGTACAATAGGAATGTTATGGTAAAAGCAAATATTTGTCGTAAGTGGTCCGGTAATGTTAAAATGTCAAAGTTGGGGTAAGTAGAGAAGTAGGGTCTACATGATTAGGAATCGAAAATATTATATTTGTAATAAGGACAAGGAGTGATGTCATAAATATTTTTTGTATTTTATTTGTAGAAAAGTCTAAAAAGGTGGAACCCATGTGATATGATAAGGTTTATCTTATCTTAGGAGATATTCTTACGCATAAGGAAAGAGTTTAGGCCTGGAAAATGATTGTCGGAAGAGATTTCCTATCCTATTTTAGAGATAGGGTGGATAAGCCTGAATTCCTATAAATGGAGAGGCCATCCCCTCTCATTTATCATAGAGCAAAGTTGTAATAATTATTTTATGAATAAAGGATTCTTTGTGAAGGTGTGTTAAGGAAGTCATCAAGAGGAGTAATTGTGAAGTTTCTCCCATAACTATTATTGGAATCAAGTGGAGTTGGTAACACTTGGAGTAATTCATGTGTGAGATTGTAATAATTCCATGTTAATAATATATTTTACAAATTGTATTTCAGATTTCTTATCATTCTTTTTTTGTCATAGTTTGTGGTATTCTTGTGTTATGTTTGTTGTTGTGTTTCCAGATTACTACCACCAAACCAAAAGCTGTGCATTACTAAAATAATCATAGCATGAGGAGTTCCTGGTGAAATATTATCAGAGTGCCGGATTCGTGTTGACATTTTGGTTCCGTTGTTGGGACCATTCCTCGTTGGTGGATTTTCTAGAGAGATATTCCCACTTAGTCATAAATCAATAGGAGGGTAACCTTGTTTTTATTGTGCCTAGTAGTTACCATGGTAAAGTCACTTTTTACCATGCATAGTATTTACCATAGTAACTTTACTTTTTACCATGAATAGTATTTACCATAGTAACTTCATTTTTTACCGTGAATAGTGTTTACCTCAATAACTTCATTTTTACCGTAAATAGTGTTTACCACAATAAAGTCAGTTTTTACCGTAGTAAGTCAAGTTTTACCATAGTAAATGTAAGATTACCATGGTCATTCCTATTTTATCGTAGCCACTTTCTATTGTAGTGAGTCTAATTATTTGTGCACATAAATTTACCGATAATACATGTGAGTTGGTATTTCACTTGTGGTTACATTTAAAAATGGGGAAGATTCTTATTTTTCAGCCCAATCTAATGAAGATGCTTCCTCTTTCATTCAAGAGTTTAAACGATCTTGTATTTGTAATGGCCTCATAAGAAGGGAACAATGGAATGAATTTTTTTCCTACCTTTTTGGATGGTTAAGCCTTAGGTGGTTTGAAACACTAGGTGATAATGTGTAAAACTCATGAGATTTATTAACCGAAAGTTTTCTTGAAGAATTTGGTGAACAATAGAAATATGCAGATCTCATGATTGATATCAAAAGCTATCCCAAGGAGAGAAGGAGAAGATAAGGTATTATCATGCTCATGTTCTAGAGCTAAGGAGGAAGCATGATGCCCGTGATCCGGAAGGAAGGATTAGCGGATGGGTTGATAAATGACATGGATAATCTCCTCTCAGTAAGCACTTCATTCTTGGGATGAAGCCAAAGATCGATTACAACGAGTAAAGTATGACCCCCAACTACCATTGAACAAGCAAAGGAGATTGCAAGAAGGTAAGAAGAAAGCATGGAAGAGGAGCCCAAAGAAATTGTTGCTAAGGTAGAGCCTACACAACACCTTTGGTCCAAAATCCACAACCACTCTCGTGAGCACAAATCTTTTCCTAGTACATCTACCGAGTATGAAGATCTACTCAAGAAGATGGGTCAGTTAACTATTAATCTTCTTCAAGGAAAGGAATTTAGTTCTCAGGAGGAGATAGAGGTTCAAAATAAATATAACTGAAGTTGTATGTTATGGTTGTCATAAAAAGGGTCATTATAAGTATAATTGTCCAAATAGAGCTTCTACCTCTGCGAGTACAAGAGATAATGATAAAGGAAAAGCACATGTGAATTCTTTTGATGTAGTAGATAGGAGCAAAAATAATGAAGCATGTGTTTGTAACAAAAAGAAAGAAAAAAAAGATAATCAAGATGGAAATGATCCTAAGGAGAAACTAGTAAGAAACATAGGAGAAGAAAGTTAGGTGTGCAAGATTTTCTAATTTCACAGGGGCAAGGACCATACTCCATCTTAGAAGATCTGTCCAAAAGGCCTGTAAATATTACATATGGTCAACTTCTTGGCTATGTCTTTGAGAAGAGGTGGGAGTTGTGAAGTGGACTCAATGCTCGATGAAGTAAGGAGGTTGAGGTACCTGTTTTGGAGGAAGAGGTGGATCCTTACGCTCCACAAGCTGAGGTATTATGTAATGGTATTTCAATTCATGATGTCTTAGTTGATGGAGGTGCTTCTGCTTAATGTAATGACCGAGTCTGTCATAATGAATATGTTGGGTTTCAAAATTGGTCGCCCCTCAACACTTATGGTAAGGTCATTAAATAAGGAAAAACTAAACCGTAAGGTGTTGTTTCAAATGTGGCAATATCTCGTGATGGGTGTTGTATGTCTGGTAGAATTTTAGGCGATGAAAAATGGTAATGTTGCGTACTCCAATGTTGTTGGGAAGGCCATGGCTAAGGAGAGTTCATGCAAGAAACTACTAGAATGAAGGCTTCATGACACTTGGACGTGGTAGAGAGAGGGTGAAGATAAATGTGATCCCTCGACATCATAAGGTAGAACCTATGGATTCAAGTGATGAAACTAATGATTGGACATCCTCTGATTACTCTAGTACCAGTGAAGTGGACAAAGAAGATGAAGAAAGTGAGGTTGATGTTTCGGTCATGGATATCCTTCCAATCACACCGACTCATGAACCCATAAGATTATCTGAAGAAGAAATTGATGATCATCTCCAACAAATAAATATTGGTGATGTTGTGATGGAGAATGAGAAGGAATCCTACCTCTAGCTCTTTTGAAGGTATATACACCTATTCACTTTTGATTACAAGGAACTCTTGTCAAGTAAGTTGGGTAGAATATTCTATTGAACTGGTAGATGGTGTTAAGCCCATAAAGAAAATGCCATATAGAATGAATCCTAATTTTTCCAAGACTGTAAAAGAAGAAATAGATAAGTTGCTTGATGCAGGATTCATATTTGTTATGGAGAATTTAGAATGAGTTTCTCCCATTGTGATCTCAATAAAAAAGAATGGAAAACTACACATTTGTGTTTATTATAGGAAGCTCAACAAGGCAACAAAGAAGGATTATTACCCTCTTCTATTCTCATATAAGATCTTGGATGAAGTAGCACCAGAGTGCTATAGTTTTGTTTGATGGATATAGTGGATACAACCAAGTTCGTATAGTAGAGAAAGATCAACTGAATACCAAGTTCACCACTCCTTGGGGAACATTTTCTTATAGAGTTATGCTTTTGGGTTGTGTAATGCTCCGTAAATGTTCCAGCGCTTGATGAATAGGGTGTTTGAACCCTACATTGGGAACTTCATCAGAGTATTTCTAGATGATTTTTGCATCTATGGGAGCAAGATGGACCACCTGCACCAAATGGAGACAACATTTCAAAGGTTAGATGAAGCACAAGCCTCACTAAACCCTACAAAGTGTGTCTTTGGATGTTCTAAAGGCATTTTGTTAGGGCATGTTGTATCCGAGAGATGGTATTGTCGATCCCGATAAAGTTTCAAAAATAAAAGAGTTACCATTTCCTATGAATAGAAATAAGTTGAGATCATTTTTAGCCATGTGGGTTACTATAGAAGGTTCATCAAGAATTTCTCAAAGATTGCATAGCCACTAACCCAGTTCTTAAAGAAGATGTTACTTATGAACCAGAAAGAAGGCGCTGATGAAGCTTTTGAACAACCGAAGGAGGCTTTGGTGTCTTCACTTATTTTAAAGAATCCAGATTGGATCAAGCCATTCATTATGTATATCGATGCCTCGATGCATGCAGACTAGGAAGTACTTTGAGCCAAAAGGATGAAAATAGGAATGATCATCCGGTTTACTTTGGGAGCAGACAAATGAGTAGTGCTGAGGTAAATTATACTGTAACTGAAAAAGAGGCTCTAGCTATCATTTTTGTTGTAAAGAAGGTTAGAAATTACTTGCTAGGGCAGAAATTTATAGTTGTAATGGATCATCGGAGCTCTAAAATATATTGTAAATAAACCTAACCCATCAGGAGGATAGCAAGATGGATAATTTTGCTACAAGAATTTAAATTTGATATTATAGATAGGCTAGGAAAGAAGCATGTCAATGCAGATGCACTCTCTCGAAGCCTATGATGGTTTAGGTTCATCTTGTGATGATAATGATTTCTCAAATGTAACATTGTTATCCCTTGACACAATCCCTAGTGAATACATAGATATTTGGAATTATTTGAATGAATTCAAGTTTCTGATGGTGCCAATGCAAAGACTAAGAGGAAGATTACTCAAGCCAGGTTGTACATATTCTATTCTCGCATGGAGTATTATTTTGAATAGGACCTAATGGACAAAGATGAGAGGGCGAGTTGAACGTGATCAAGGGAAGGAGATGATAGAAGAATTCCACAACTGGTATATGTGAAGGACACTTCTCTGGACAACTTACAAGTAATAAGGATCTTGGATGCAAGTTATCACTTGGCCCACTCTTTTAGAGATTGTTATAATTATTATAAGATGTGATATTTATCAAACACATGGTACCGTAAGACTTCATCAGCTCCATTATGCCCTATTCTTCCACTTGGTCCCTTTGAAAAGTGGGGAATAGATATTATAGGTCCACTTCCAACTACCCCATGCCAAAATAAGTATATTGTAGTTGCCACAGATTATTTAACCAAGTGGGTTGAATCTAGGCCATTGAAAACAACTTCCATGGATAAAGTGGCAAGGTTCATATATGAATGCATTGTCACCAGATTTGGTTGCCCATTAGAAATTGTAACAGATCAAGGAAGCCACTTCATTAATGAGGTGGTAGAATTTAGTCAACAAGTTTTTATTAAGCACAAGAAAGCAACAACATACAAGCCAAACACAAATGGACAGTGGAACGAACAAATTTTATGTTATGTCAAATTCTAGAAAAGATGCAGCCTTTTAAGGTATATAAGTGGGATAAAAGGGTTCATGCAACATTGTGGACATATAGGGCAACATCAAAATCAGCAATAAGATAATCCCCATTTTAGTTGGCTTATGGCATTGATCCAGTTCTTCTATTGAGTTTGATATTCCCACCGTGAGAGTTATGAAAAATGAAAGGATGGATGAATGTGATTCAAGTAAAAGAATGGTTGGTGCATCTTCATTTGCTAGAGGAAATGATGGAAATAGCGAAGGATACAAGCTATAAAAGAAAATGAAGCGAAGGAATACTTTGATCAAAATATC
>CM031241.1:232393746-232458746 GCA_018340775.1 Taxus wallichiana var. yunnanensis
GTGATTCAGTTACGTATTGCTCAATCTAATGAAGATGCTTCCTCTTTCATTCAAGAGTTCATGATCTTGTATTTGTGGCCTGCATGGGAAACGATGGAATGAATTTTCCTACCTTTTGGATGAATTTAAGCCCTAGAGTGATTTGCCAAACACTAGGTGATAACGTAATGTTAGCCAAACTCACTTGGGAAGTTATTAGCCATGAAAGTTTTCTTGAAGAATTTGAAGTAAGCAAATAGGTAAATGTCCCCAGATCTGCATAGATTGATATCGATCAGCTATCCCGAGGAGAAAGGAGAAGATAAGGTATTATCATGCTCATGCCTACAGAGCTAAGGAGGAAGCATGATGCCCAGAATCCGGAAGGAAGGATTAGCGGATGGGTTGATAAATGACATGGATAATCTCTCTCAGTAAAGCCACTTCATTCTTAAGGATGAAGCCAAAGATCGAACAACGAGTAAAAGTATGTAACTCCCCAAGCTACCATTGAACAAGGCAAAAGGAGATTGCAGAGAAGTAAGAAGAAAGCATGGAAGAGGAGCTCCAAAGAAATTGTTGCTGAAGGTAGAGCCTCTGGCAACAACACCTTTGGTCCCAAATCCTGACCACTCTTGGTGAGCACAAATCTTTTCCCTAAGTACATCTACTCAGAGTATGAAGATCTACTCAAGAAGATGGTCAGCTTAACTATTAATCTTCTTCAAGGAAAGGAATTTAGTTCTCTAGAGGAGATAGAGGTTCAAAAGAAATATAAGCTCAAGTCAGTATGTTATGGTTGTCATAAAAGGGTCATTATAAGTATAATTGTCCAAATGAGAGAGCTTCTACCTCACAGTACAAGAGATAATGATAAAGGAAAGCACATGTGAATTCTTTTGATGTAGTAGATAGGAGCAAAAATAATGAAGCAGACGGATATGTTTATAACAAAAAGAAAGAAAGAAAAAGATAATCAAGATGGAAATGATCCTAAGGAGAAACTAGTAAGAAACATAGGAGAAGAAAAAGTTAGGTGTGCAAGATTTTCTAATTTCACAGGGGCAAGGACCATACTCCATCTTAGAAGATCTGTCAAAAGGCTCGTAAATATTACATATGGTCAACTCTCTGGCTATGTCTTTTGAGAAGAGGTGGGAGTTGTGAAGTGGACTCAATGCTCGATGAAGTAAGGAGGTCGAGGTACCTATTTTGGGAAGAGGTGGATCCCGCTCCACAAGTGTCTGAGGTATTATGTAATGGTATTTCAATTCATGATGTCTTAGTTGATGGAGGTGCTTTGCAGTTAATGTAATGACCGAAGTCTGTAATGAATATGTTGGGTTTCAAAATTGGTCGCCCTCAACACTTATAGTAAAGTCATTAAATAAGGGAAAAACTAAACCGAGAAGGTGTTGTTTCAAATGTGGCAATATCTCTGTGATGGGTGTTGTATGTGTGGTAGAATTTTAGGCGATGAAAAATGGTACTGTTGCGTACCCAATGTTATTGGGAAGGCCATGGCTAAGGAGAGTTCATGCAAGAAACTACTAGAATGAAGGCTTCATGACACTTGGACGTGGCAGAGAGAGGGTGAAGATAAATGTGATCCCTTGACATCATAAGGTAGAACCTATGGATTCAAGTGATAAAACTAATGATTGGACATCCTCTGATTACTCTAGTACCAGTGAAGTAGACACAAAAGATGAAGAAAGTGAGGTTGATGTTTCAGTCATGGATATCCTTCCAGTCACACCGACTCATGAACCCATAAGATTATCTGAAGAAGAAATTGTTGATCATCTCCAACAAATAAATATTGGTGATGTTGTGATGGAGAATGAGAAGGAATCCTACCTCTAGCTCTTTTGAAGGTATATACACCTATTCACTTTTGATTACAAGGAACTCATCAAGTAAGTTGGGTAGAATATTCTATTAACTGGTAGATGGTGTTAAGCCCATAAAGAAAATGCCATATAGAATGAATCCTAATTTTCCAAGGTGTAAAAGAAGAAATAGATAAGTTGCTTGATACGGGATTCATATTTTTGTGGAGAATTTAGAATGAGTTTCTCCCATTGTGATCTCAATAAAAAAAAGAATGGAAAACTACACATTTGTGTTTATTATAGGAAGCTCGAACAAGGCAACAAAGAAGGATTATTACCCTCTTCATTCTCATATAAGATCTTGGATGAAGTAGTCGCTGTGGAGTGCTATAGTTTTGTTGATGGATATAGTGGATACAACCAAGTTCGTATAGAGAGAAAGATCAATGAATACCAAGTTCACCACTCCTTGGGGAACATTTTCTTATAGAGTTATGCCTTTTGGGATGTGTAATGCTCGTAAATGTTCCAAAGCTTGATGAATAGGGTGTTTGAACCCTACATTGGGAACTTCATGGAGTATTTCTAGATGATTTTGCATCTATGGGAGCAAGATGGACCACTGCACCAAATGGAAACAACATTTCAAAGGTTAGATGAAGCACGAAGCCTCACTAAACCCTACAAAGTGTGTCTTTGGATGTCCTAAAGGCATTTTGTTAGGGCATGTTGTATCGAGAGATGGTATTGGTACTGATCCTGATAAAGTTTCAAAATAAAAGAGTTACCATTTCCTATGAATAGAAATAAGTTGAGATCATTTTTAAGCCATGTGGGTTAATATAAGGTTATAGAAAGTTCATCAAATTTCTCAAAATTGCATAGTACTTAACTTGAGTTCTTGAAGAAGGATGTTACTTATGAACCAGGAAAGAAGGCACATGAAGCTTTTGAACAGCTGAAGGAGGCTTGGTGTCTTCACTTATTTTAAAGAATCAGATTGGATCAAGCCATTCATTATGTATATCGATGCCTCGAGATGCAAGTACTAGGAAGTACTTTGAGCCAAAAGGATGAAAATAGGAATGATCATCCAAAGTTTACTTTGGGGGAGACAAATGAGTAGTGTGAGGTAAATTATCTCAGTAACTCGAAAAAGAGGCTCTAGCTATCATTTTTTTGTAGAAGAAGTTAGAAATTACTTACTTTAGGGCAGAAATTTATAGTGTATGTAGAATCATCGAGGCTCTAAAATATATTGTAAATAAACCTAACCCATCAGGAGGATAGCAAGATGGATAATTTTGCTACAAGAATTTAAATTTGATATTATAGATAGGCTAGGAAAGAAGCATGTCAATGCAGATGCACTCTCTCAAGCCTATGATGGTTTAGGTTCATCTTGTGATGATAATGATTTCTCAAATGTAACATTGTTATCCTGACACAATCCCTAGTGAATACATAGATATTTGGAATTATTTGAATGAATTCAAGTTTTCCCGATGGTGCCAATGCAAAGACTAAGAGGAAGATTACTCAACTTGTCATTGTACATATTCTATTCTGCATGGAGTATTATTTTGAATAGGACCTAATGGAGCCAGTATGAGAGACGAGTTGGGCGTGATCAGGAAGGAGATGATAGAAGAATTCCACAACGGTATATGTGAAGGACACTTCTACTAGACAACTTACGTAATAAGGATCTTGGATGCAAGGTTATCACAGGCCCCTCTTTTTAGAGATTGTTATAATTATTATAAGATGTGATATTTATCAAACACATGGTACCCGTAAGACTTCATCAGCTCCATTATGCCCTATTCTTCCACTGGTCCCTTTGAAAAGTGGGGAATAGATATTATAGGTCCACTTCAACTACCCCATGCCAAAATAAGTATATTGTAGTTGCACCACATTATTATTTAACCAAGTGGGTTGAAGCTAGGCCATTGAAAACAACTTCCATGGATAAAGTGGCAAGGTTCATATATGAATGCATTGTCACCGATTTTGGTTGCCCATTAGAAATTTAAGCAGATCAAGAAAGCCACTTCATTAATGAGGTGGTAGAATTCCTAGTCAACAAGTTTTTATTAAGCACGGGAAGAAAGCAACAACATACAAGCCAAACACAAATGGGACAGGTGGAGCGAACAAATTTTATGTTATGTCAAATTCTAGAAAAGATGCAGCTATTTGCAGGTATATAAGTGGGATAAAAGGGTTCATGCAACATTGTGGACATATAGGGCAACATCAAAATCAGCAATAAGATAATCCCCATTTTAGTTGGCTTATGGCATTGATCCAGTTCTTCCTATTGAGTTTGATATTCCCACCGAGTGAGAGTTATGAAAAATGAAAGGATGGATGAAAGTGATTCAGATAAAAGAATGGTTGGTGCATCTTCATTTGCTTAGAGGAAATGATGGAAATAGCGAAGGATACAAGCTATAAAAGAAAATGAAGCGGAAGGAATACTTTGATCAAAATATCCGTTGGTCTCCATTTCATGTGAATGACTTGGTTCTAGTCTATGATTCTGAGATACAAAAAAGAAGGTAGAGAAAATTTCTTCCCAAATGGATTGGGCCCTACAAAATAGCAATATGCATGAAAAATGGTACATATCATTTGGAGGAATTGGATGGTACTCCCATTACTGAAATGGGTCAACCATGACAAGTTAAAGATTTTCTAGGCAAGCTTCGAATGTCCATAAGAGTCTACTCTGTGGGACGGAGTAGAAGCTTTAGGAATGGGGAAATGTCGACATTAAAATTTTCCTCCGTAATTTCTATTTTATTAATGTATGTATTAGGATTAGGATGTTGTTAAGTATAATTAGTAGTGGCGTCCAATAGAAGATAACGACGCCATCGATGGGTGCTTTACCAATAAAGTGTAGAGTACGGTAACAATAAAAGTACAATAGGAATGTTGTGGTAAAAGTAAATATTTGTCGTAAGTGGTCCCAGTAATGTTAAAATGTCAAAGTTAGGTATCGTAGAGAAGTAGGTTCTACATGATTAGGAATTAGAAATATTATATTTGTAATAAGGACAAGGAGTGATGTCATGAATATTTTTGTATTTTATTTGTAGAAAAGTCTAAAAGGTGGAACCCATGTGAGATGATAAGGTTTATCTTTTCTTAGAAGATAAGCCTACATGTAAAGGAAAGAGTTCGGGCATGGAATATGATTGGCAGAAGAGATTTCTTATCCTATTTTAGAGATAGGGTGGATAAGCCGAATTCATATAAATGGAGAGGCCATCCCTCTCATTTATCATAGAGAAAAGTAGTAATAATTATTTTATGAATAAAGGATTCTTTGTGAAGGTGTGTTAAGGAAGTCATCAAGATGAGTAATTGTGAAGTTTCTCCCATAACTATTATTAGAATCAAGTGGAGTTGGTAACACTTGGAGTAATTCATGGATGAGATTGTAATAATTCCATATTAATAATATATTTTACAACTTTGTATTTCAGATTCGTCATCATTCTTTTTTTGTCATAGTCTGTGGTATTCTTGTGTTATGTTTATTGTTGTGTTTCCATATTACTACCACCAAACCAAAAGCTCAGTACATTACTAAAATAATCATACGCGAGGAGTTCCTAGTGAAATATTATCGAGTGCTCCGATTCATGTCGATCGGCGAGTCAAAATAAGACCCCATAAGGTTTTTTGGGAATATAAAAAGGTAAAATGTTTATTTCACTTTCTTTTGAGTAATTAATTTTGTCCTTAAGGGGTGTGGGCTTAGTGTGTGTGTGTAAGTAATTTTTCATTCTTCTCACCCACTAAATTATGGTGCGTGGTGTTGAGGTTTGAATTCTTAGGTGGAGTCTAGGATGAATGATGTGGCATCCTACATGGAGCCACCTCATTTTCCTCTCTCCTTTTCTATTTATGGAAGTTATTTTTCTTGTTTGGGGTTACTTCATTATTTTGTGGTCTTGCATTATTGGAGAGCTAGAGGATTTTTGGGAATGCTTGTGGATTTTGAGCTTGTGGATACTTTCTTGGTTTTGAGGAGATTGAGTTTTACCCTTGGAACAAGCTCTACTATGGAAAGTTAGGAGCTTTACCTTTCTTATGTTATGCTTTATTTTTTGTTTATATGCTTGTGTTGAGAATTGTTTTCTTTGGAATGCTTGTTGGGTGTGGGTATATTGGCTTAGTTTGGAGTAGGAGGAGACCATGGGGAGATTTCATGTAGGAAGGAATAAGAGTTTACCTTTTTTGTGTTGGAGGAGTTTTGGGTTGGATGCCCCACCTTGTACAAGGAACACTTTCATTTCTTTCTTGTTTCTTTTATGAGGAGGCATAAGAGCATGTGGGAGTTATAAAGGGTACTTGAGGGAGGCATGAGATCATGTAGGGGATTTGAGATATGCATTGGAGGATTTAAGGTGGGCATCCATTCCCATTACGAGGAATAAGTGGCCTCCCCATAGGTCTTGCTCCTTTGGCTTTCATTCTAAGCCTTATATTTTGTTCTTTTTATTCTGCTTTCTTGTGTTTTTGTTGATTTAAATGTGGTTAAAATGGTTGTGGAAAATATGTTTGTATTATGGAATCTTATTTTTGTCATGTGTTAGAATTATCTCCCATTGTAATGTGGTTGGGGCTCGGGGGCCAATGGAGAGGATGGCTTCTCCTCTTCATTTAGATATCTTTAGTTGGGTGGAGAGCATTGTCTCTCCCCATTTTGTTGTGAATCAAACAAATCTTGGAAGAGATTTTTTTGAGTTGTGAAGCTTGTAGTTTGGTTGGAGACCTTGTGAAACTTCCGTAGTATTATTCTCGACTTAGAGTGGAAGAATTTTTAATATTCTATCATATTTTAGCTTGCATTATTGTATGATTTTCCCACTTCAAGTGGGTGGAGGAGATCAGTATTGATCTTGTGAAGGAAAGTTGAATTCAATAATTTCTATTAAAATTGTATTGTATGTGGAAAGAAACAAATAAGAAAAGAGGGAGAAAGATTTGAATTGTAGAGTTAGTTTTGCAAAAGAAAAGAAAGTAATTCTCTTTATTGAAATCTTGGTTATATTGTGAGAAAAGTAGTTCTTTGTGTTAAAAGATATGAACTACTCTCAATGGAAAAGAAAGTATTACTCTCATTTGTGAAGTTGTAATGTTGGAAATGAGAAATAAGAAATATAGAGAAGTTGTAGATATTGAAAATGTATACATAATAAATTTGAATAGAAAATAAAAATTCTTATAGTTGTTTTGAACATATATATGTTGTAGTAAAAGTAGGAACAAGAAAAATACTTGAAGTATGTTGTTATTTGGAAATGTTGATTTTGTAGTAAGAAAATGACAATATAAAAGTAAATTTAGATTTCTTTTGCTCATGGAATTTGAAAGAAGACTAGTTTAACATAATAGAATGACTTTGTAAAGTAGATGTGTTTATTGGATTATATAATACTTTTAAAATGAGTAATTTTAATTATGAAATGAACAAATGTAAAGAAATCACAAAACTAGAGACTTTAGGTACATAAAACTAAGCTCTAATCCATCTTAGTACCTTTTGAAACTTTTGTTTTTTTAGAAAAACTCATAATTTTAAATTTTGTTTCTTAGAAATAGGACCGCCGCCTGTGCAAAGTGGCGGTCCCATGTAACCATCACTGTGGTAAGGCGGCGGTATAAAAACCACCGCTTAGTAGGGAGGAGGTCTATGGCTTGTCACCCAGTAGGGACAGGCGGTCATGTGATCATACCTCTTCTCTGGGCGGTGGTTTGTCATACGATAGAACTCCTCGATCCGCACCCGTGTGAAAAATTTAAGCGGTTTTTACTAATTTTTAAGATGTAAAATTTAGCCTATAATCACCAGAACAAACAATGAAAATCCCATGGATTTGAGCAATACAAATATACAAATGGAATATTAAAAAAATCTTTCTCATTTATATCTATGGGATTTAGTTTGCCACTAAATAGAAAAAACCCAAATACATATAGTTTGGAAATAAAACCAGATTGGTAGAGGAAAGATCCTCCCAATCCTTGAATGAAAGAAATTACAACAATAATAAAACTACATCTAAAATAATCTAAACTAGATATCCTTTAAGTTTCTTCTATAGCCCTTCCTTTCTTGCTCCCATGGCCTCCTCTCCAACCCGCAAATTTTAACAAAAGAAAATAGACCAAATTTTAACAAGAATTTTGTAAAGGTTACAATACATGTATCACATTTGCTAAAATCAAAAGAGCCAAATCTAATACAACATTACATTATACCTAAGTGAACGCCTCTTAATCCTTTATATGTTCTTCTTCTCTTTTTATTTTTGCCTCGAAAAAAATAATACAATGATAGGCAATGAGATTCCCTTGGATCGTGGAAAGAAAGAACCCGTTTCAAAGTAAATACTGAGACCTAGATAAATCAAGTTGTATACAATAATATGAGGATATCTTGGGATTAGAATTATTGTTATTATAATATGAGAACTAGACTAGATCATAACCTAATCCCATAGGCCTAGAGAGAGATTTATAATCTGAGGCATCCATCTGGCAAGCCAAGCTAGAGAATCTATATGAAGGCTGGAGTAGGAAGAATCAAACCATACATCAATGTCCATAAATGAGACAACACCTACCTCTACCCCGCACTACCTTATTTTCCTTTTATAACTATCCATATTACTGCTAAATTTACAATGATAACTTGGGTTTCTACGTGGTAGAGGTGCATGGATCATAAAATAGCAATCATGACGTGCAATGAGCGATGGAAACGCTGAAAGGGATGCATGGAAGGAGTTAAACCTAATGGAAATTAGCTTGTGAGGAAGAGGGAAACAAAGAAGAAGATCGAGGAGCGGAATTGAAAACACCATAGCATTTATGTTATTTGATGCTTAAAAGCATAATTGCATATACTTGAATGTGGAAATGTTAACCTAATTATTTTTGTGTGTGCCAAAATAGCAACATCTAATTTTTGAGTCAATCGCAAGTGTACCTCTTTTATGATTTAGAAGAAGGGGGAGTTGAGAGTTATTTAAAAAATTGGAAGTAAAAATGCATAAAAATAACAAATATTTCATCATAATCAAATACTTTAGATTTGGTTAAGAAGGTGTTTCCATAGACCGAGGTTAAACCTATTAAAATAACATTTTTGTTCATTGTCTCTATCCTAAAATCAATTAATATAAATTAGGATTGCGTTTTGGAACATGCCAAACCAAAGGAAACACTCTCAAAGATGATAGCATACAATGCAAATAACATCACTAATTTTATGAAAAACCTTACATGCCTACTACACAACAACTTACGCAGACTTTGCGGGAAAAAAAACCCACATGCTCACATTAATCAATGGCAATTTATTACTTTTAAAATTAATTGTAATAGGTAAACGAATAGTATCACTATGTAAAACATGGTGTGGAGATGTGACAAAAGCATCCAAAAGAAGGCCCAAGTAATTGTAGGATATGCACAAGGAAAAAAACAATTTTGTTCAAAAGAGCTTGGAAGCTTTATAGCACGAAATGGATAATAATCTAAAGTATAATGGAAGTTGGATTTTTCAAATCGACACATGTATTTCAAGGTACCATTTTTCTTATATAATGCAAGAAAAGTAAAATACTTTTGAACTGTTGATTTGAGAATTTGAATAAATACTTTATGTATAGTTGAATAGTGAAGTGGGTGTGTTGGGCGTAGCTAACAAATGAGCAGTAAGGGATTCTGTGTATTCTCAATATTTGCACTATCCTCGTACACTCCAATATTATTCTCATTAAATTCAACATTGCCAACATATTTGGCCATTTTCTACAATGATGTGGGATGTGATTTTTAATTTAAAGTGAAAAATGGGATGAACAACATAAAAAGGGCAAAAATGAATTCGAGAAAGCTCCCAAGTGCGAGGTGGAAAAATTATCAATAAAATGCAATGCATATAATAGAAGGAAATACTTTCTTAACCACATTGTTACTTCATACTCCCACCACCATAGATCTTCCAACCGTGGGAGTCTCAAAGAATACATCCATGCGGCTTCTATTTTTCTTCTCTCGAGTCTCCACATGCACCACCATCCACAAAAGTCACATACAAGAAGGCACTTGTCTTGTGCATAAAGCAACACGAGGAAAAGTCACATACAATAGCCAAGAGGTAGAAAATTACATTACAGTCTCAATAGGAGGTTTGGACTCCACGAAATCGTATGTAGACCGAGAGGAGAAGGGAGC
This sequence comes from Taxus wallichiana var. yunnanensis, assembly GCA_018340775.1. NCBI lineage: Eukaryota > Viridiplantae > Streptophyta > Pinopsida > Cupressales > Taxaceae > Taxus > Taxus wallichiana. The sequence goes on from CM031241.1 coordinate 232,403,829, forward strand.
GCACAAAACCAAAATGTCCAACCCTTTACAATGAGCCCATATCCTTCTTTTATAGATGTAGTAAAGAGGGAAGAACATAAAAGGCGATAAACTTGATTTGAAGCTCATAGCTACAGCCATTAGTGCCACTGCAAATCCACCCACAATATTTTGAGTCCACTGTTCTATGTCTATTCGGCACATTGAAGAAGGAAGAATGGCAGATCAAATCAAATCTGATCTAGTTGTTGGGGACAATTAGATTGCATATTAATGGCATGAATATGTTTTCCCATTTTTCACCCACCTAACCTCATCAAAATTAAAGTTTCAGGTTTCCATGGCATGTAGACGAGGTCGAGACCTTTCCAATGGTGCCAAATTTGTTGAATTTCAGGCATTGGATCGAAAGATATGTCCATTTGAATATTTGGAGTCAGTCATGTACAATAATGGAAAAAACCACTTTAGAAAAATGGGTTCACGGACCGAAACTCATGGTACAAAAAAATACAAAATACAAAAAAAAATGCCCTGTAACCCCGTAATTCCTTTTGTCAAAAATAATCTTCGGGCCCTTATCCACATTTTCCATTTGGGTGAAAAATTCCTCCCAGGCCCGCTAGTCCACATGTAATTTAGGCATGACACGTGGCTCCTTGGGTGTCAACGGAGTGCGGTTCATTTTTATACTTTACGTCTTCCGAGACAAAGAGTTTAAATTACTCCGACGTGACACACCTTTCCGCTTTGACTTGAAGCATGGCCACATGTAGAGTTGGCACGCATTGGGGACCACTTTTGGATTCTACTTTTGAAGTTGCACCGAGAAGACACGTGGCTCCTTCCACGGATTTTCTCTATTTCCTTATGTTTTGGCTAAGTCCTTTTGTTTGGTGGGGCCATATGTCTAACCTGGGACACGTGGAGACTTGGCACTTGTCTGAGTCTGGCCCTTGGGCCACCCTCTTGAATTTGCTTGGTTGAGGCACATGGCACCCTCCTATGACTTTGCCCATCTTGAGTTTTCAACTTCCAACTCTGTCCCTTTTTGAACCTGGGACATGTGGAAGGTCAACACTTGTTTGGGGAACCCATTTTTAGATTTACCTTTAAAGATGCGCCAAGCTAACACATGGCACCTTCCACGAGTCTGCGATACTTAGTTGATTCAGGTGATGCCTTTTTCGAACCCCTGCACACGTCGAAGCCTCATGCTCATTCCGAGTCTCCACTTCGGTGGCGCCTTTGAATGTGTGTTGTTGAGACACTTGGTGCCCTTTATTTGAGACTCTTATACTTAATTGATTTGGGCCCGATGCTCTTTCAATTTTGTTGGACCCTGACCACGTGGAGTGGCACTAGTTTGGGTCTCTGCCTTGGGCTCCTAATTTTGAAATTATGCTAAGCCGAGACGTGGTTCCTGCCGCTCATTTGGACTTTTCAACAGTTGGCTCTGTCCCTTTTCGGTCCTCGAGACACATGGAGACTTCACACTCATTTGAGTCTGCCTTTTGGGTTTAACCCTTGGAGATGCATTGATGAGGCACGTGGAAGCTTCCACCATCTCCTCCATACTTAGCCAATTTAATCCGCTCTAAATCATTTGTGAAGCCCGAAGCCTTTGAGCCTTTCCCCATTTTCCTCCTTTGAGCCTCTGGTTTCTTTGACACTGTTTTCCTCCTTAGCCGACCTTGCTCCTCCATTTTTGAGCCCACATGCAACCTGATCGTTAGATTTGAAACATGAGCTCATGTGGAGTTTAAGCGACCCTTAGATTTCTTCTGCCTTACAGGGGCGTGTTTCCTCAATTTTATCGGGGAAAAATTGAGATAACAACATTAAAATTATGTTTTATTCGATGTAGAGTGTGCTGCCTAGATGCCACTAGGCGAAGCCATTTACATTGACATGGAAGGAGATTATAAATTTTGAAGAAATAATACCAAAGATACTAATATTGTAACACTTACCTATCCATTACCGCTTACTAATATTTTCAAATGCTTTGGTAGACTATAAACAAACATTTTGGACTCAATATTATGTAAGATCGTGATTTAATACAATTAAAAATGTATTTAAGAATTTCATATTTTTGTTGGTTATAACTCCAACTTATAATTTCTATGAAAATGTTAAGAAAGAAAGCGTTTGTAAGTTTAATTGTATGTGTTGTTAAAAATTATACTATAATATTTTTTAAAATGAGCAAAAAGACGGATGGACATCTAGAAAGAATAGGAAAGGGCGTATGCTCCAAGTACTCGCCTAGGATGCTCAAAAACCTTGATTCAGCCCGAAGATCAAGTTTCTCTTTTATAGTTTATTTATTTATAGTTCTTCAAAAAATGATCCACACATTTAAAAGACTTATTCTTTTCATAGTAGTGATGTTGTAAAAAGTTCTAGTTTCTCTATTTGTGGCATTCAATGGCAACAATATTCTTGCCTTTTATTCTTCAACCTTTTATTTTTTACTTAGAGGAACATCCTACAACATAATTATCAAAAGTTTATATAATGGATTGTTAATCCAAAAAAATATGTGTAAGTTTATTATATTGAGATGATAATATAAATTATATATAATAATAGATCTAATGAAAATGAATCTCTTGCACATATATTATAAAAAAATTATGTATTGAGCGTTAATTTTATATGATTGATACTATAAACTAGCAATCACACGTGCAATGAGCGATGGAAACGCGCCGAAAGGGATGCATGGAAGGAGTTAAACCTGACGGAAATAAGCTTGTGAGGAGGAGGGCGACAAAGAAGAAGATCGAGGGAGGAATTGAAACACCCGAGCATTTATGTTCTTTGATGTTTGAAAAGCATAATTGCATATACTTGAATGTGGAAATGTTAACCTAATTATTTTTGTGTGTGCCAAAATAGCAACATCCAATTTTTGAGTAGATCGCAAGTGTACCTCTTTTATCTTTTAGAAGGGGGCGGTTTGCAGCCAAGTTATTTAACTAATCGGAAGTAAAAAATGAAGACAAAGAACAAAGATTTCATCATAATCAAATACTTTAGATTTGGTTAAGAAGGTGTTTCCATAGACGAGGTTAAACCTATTAAAATAACATTTTTTTGTTCATTGTCTGTGTCTTAATATAAATTAATATAAATTAGGATTGTGTTTTGGGACATGCCAAACCAAAGGAAACACTGTCGAAAGATGATGGCATACAATGCAAATAACATCACTAATTTTATGAAAAACCTTACATGCCTAGTACACAACAACTTTACGCAGGCTTTCGGAAAAGAAGAAAACCCACATGCTCACATGAATCATTGACAATTTATTACTTTTAAAATTAATTGCAATAGGTAAAACCAATAATATCACTATTTAAAACATGGCGTGGAGATCTAACAAAAGCATCCAAAAGAAGGCCCAAGTAATTGTAGGATATGCGCAAGGAAAAAAACATTTTTTTTCAAAAGAGCTTGGAAGCTTTAGAGCACGAAATGGATAATAATCAAAGTATAATGGAAGTTGGATTTTTTAAATCTGACACATGTATTTCAAGGTACCATTTTTCTTATATAATGCAAGAAAAGTAAAATACTTTTGAATTGTTGATTTGAGAATTTGAATAAATACTTTATTTATAGTTGAATAGTGAAGTGGGTGTGTTGGGCACTTAGCTAACAAATGAGCGAAGAAGGGATTATGTGTATTCTCAATATTTGCACAATCCTCTTACACTCCAATATTATTCTCATTAAATTCAACATTGCCGACATATTTGGACGTTTGCTACAATGATGTGGGATGAGATTTTGAACTTAGTGAAAATGGGATGAACAACACAAAAAGGGAAAAAATGAATTCGAGAAAGCTCCAAAGTGTAAGTGAAAAAATTATCAATAAAATGCAATGCGTACAATATAAGGGAAATACTTTCTTAACCAAATTGTTACTTCATACTCCCACCACCATAGATCTTCCAACTGTGGGAGTCTCAAAGCATACATCCGTGCAGTTCTATTTTTCTTCTCTCGAGTCTCCACATGCACCGCCATCCACAAAAGTCACATACAAGAAGGCCTTGTTTTGTGCATGAAGCAACACGAGGAAAAAGTAAAAAAACAAGACGTCCAACAATGAAACCAATACTATGAACTAATCAAACAAAAAGGCAATTAAAATATTTTCATAGTCAAAAATCAATAATTTGCCAAACTCTCAATCATACATTAGCCTCCAACAAATCGTATATGACTTTTTCCAAAATTAATAGAAATATGTAGAAAAATCTACTTTCTCTCTTTGCAGACATCAGGTGGATGTATTAATATTTAATATAGCCATTAACAAAAGCATGAAAGAGAACAATGAAAGTAAAAAATAGGAGAGAAATATTTATGTTCACTTTCCTGCATAATAATTTAAGCTTCGTTAGGAGAAAAGATGAAAGCGGCATATGGCAATGACCACTACAATGAAATCCTCATTCACGTGCTTTTGGTTGTTGCTTTTGGTTGTCTCCACCTTTAGGTACCCATCTATTATTTTCTTTTAAGTGAAAAGATCCACCATAGTCTTTTGGGTAGAATTGGTCATATGACAAGATGGCTTTTGCATCGACTATGGACCAGACACAGACACAGACCAAGAGAGACTTCACTCTTGACTCGATCACCTTTCCACTTCCTCTCTTTAATCTTCCAAACATGCTTCGATCAATAGATTCTTCAACATCAACCCTTTTCAATTTCATCCCCAAATGCGGTGGGTTAAGAAATTCAATTAGAAATTTGGGGTGAGGCATGTCGCAGCATCTGCTGCAACTAAGTCTCCGCCAGGACGTGCTGATCGCCAACGGCACCTGTGGGGCTCGAAGATGGAGAAAACCAAGAAAAAGCGGGAGATATTTGGAGAGAAACCTATAGGGCCAACGACTCAGAAGTGTTGTTGGATCCCCTGGATGACGCGTCCTCCATAGGGAGATCATCCTATGGCGAATTCACCCAAGCCTGCTACAACAGTTTTCTCTTCGATCTCTTCTCCAAATACTCGAGCAGCTGCAAGTGCCACTTCAATGAGCTCTTCCAGGGCGTGGGGATGTCCGACCACGGCTACAAAATCACCAAGTATTTATACGAGACGTCCAATATAAATCTGGCAGGTTTTTCCAGTGGCCGCACGTGTAGAGTTATGGAGCAGGCACGCCAACTGAATGGGCTTCATCGTCATGGCCGAGCATGATTGCCACTACTGCAAGGGCTTCTAGCATCTATTTTCTTGAAATGTGTCATACGTAAGCACCCTCGTTCTCCATGCTATACCGACACCTACAACATGGGTGGATCTCATTAATCCATTAAAATTGTGCATGCAACCAAACAGGTCATTGGATTTCAACGCCTTTGCACAATGGAACATGATCCGTTTGATTTCTGAATTTTTCAGACGCCCAAGTTGCACTTCACTACAAGAACGCCTTCGGCATAATAAAGTGATTTTTATCATGTAATGAAAAATGATAGGTCTGATCGGTCATTATGGATGCCTATGTTCCTTCACATGGGGTGGGGTGTCACCTACTCCCGTGACCTCCAACTACACGCATCCATCTTATTTTTCTTTTCTAATTTATTATTATTATTTTCTTGTCGGGAACTTCAAAGGGAATGGTAGCATTTACATGTTTAACATAAAATACATAGTTTATATATTATAATAGTTATCTTCCATCCTTCTATTCTTGGTTTTATGGTTGTGGCTTCAATACATGTTATAATTTGTATTCTTGTTCAAAATACATTGATCTTGTAGGTGTTAGATATGGAAACATCTATAGTTTTTACTTACCTAAAAATCAACTTGGATAAAAATTTGTCATCTCTTTTAAGATTCAAATTAATTTGTAAGAGACGTTGGTTATATTATTGTATTATTTGGAGAAAAAGATGATATATTTGACTGTAATATTGGACTTGGACAATAAGCTATTGAATATGTTTATATGGCATTCACTTGTTGTAAGAGACAACAAAATGAAAATAGGTTTTTTCTTGGTCAAAGGATCAAAGGAAAATATTTAATTGTTTCCATTTTACAATGTAATAAATCCCTCATTACAATTGTGACAGCATGTGAGAGAAAAATAATGTTAAAAATAAGGGACTTGTGTATATATTTCTACTAAATAATATTAGTCTTTTTTTTTCACATAACAACCCATCCATCGTGTAGTAGTTTAAGTTACTAATAAAAATGCTCGATTGGGAACAAGGTGAACAAATTTGTAAGTTTAACAGAGAAACTAGCAAATGATAAGAACAATGCTAGGTCACATGTTTAAACCATAGCAATAACAACACTATCAACAAATGAGTTATATTAAAAATTTGAAGCATTGAACAATAATGGCTTACTTTTAGGGCTATCTTCGAAGATACGTTACCTAAAAAAATGCCTACGACACCCCCTTCTTCCTATAGCGTCCACTTCCCTTTGACACTTTTTGCTTTGATTTTGTTACTATCGACTACACTTATAGACATTGTTGTAGCCTTTTGATTTAGCATGACACTAGATGTTAGAGATACTAGACTATTGTTGATTTCAATTCATATATGATGCATGTGGATTATTAGAGACATTTGATATTGATGTTGATATGTTGTGGACATGGTTATATATATATATATATATATATATATATATATTTGACATGTGATATAATTTAAGTCGCCATGAGTAGGATTTGATAATTGAATTAATCTTGTGATCAATTTTGACATGGATGAAACGTTGGAAAGAATGTTTTATGAAATTGTAAATGATTCGTAATTGCCTAAATGATATTAGCTCGTATATAGATGATTTTATATTTATATTGCATATTTTGGCATGGATGTTTTAATGTAGCCACGAGGCTGAAGAAGGTATTATATGTTTTACAGATATATTTATATTCACAATAACATCGGGGGGATTGGAGACCAACCACATTGGAATCCTAGATGAATTCAACTAGGGTCACCATGGAAACATGTAATTGTGTGATGGAGGACATGAGAGATGGAGGTATAGTTAGCGTTGTTTCTGCTATACTAGCTATAGGATGTCTACTTTATTGCTCATATCTAGCTGTAAATGGGATGCATCGACTGACTCGGGTGGATGGTTGATAAGCCGCACGCAAGCACATTCCACGCTAGGATCCACACCTTTAGCTTGGAAAATGATACTGCTATAGCAAAACCCTCAATCAAGAATGTGGGTCTATAATCTCTAGCTAAGGTGCAGTTCACGTGGGAGAAGGACAAAGAAGGTGTGACCTACCTGAAGGTGCTAGATGGTTGTCTTCATCGGGCTTTGGACAAAGTGAATCTTTCCCTTGTTGGTAAGTTTCTCGGCTCTAGACCTAATATTGATGTCATTAGAAAATGGGCCTGTAGAAAGTGGCAACCAAAAGGGGATCTGAGCATCACCACTATGTCAAGGGTTTTTTCCTGGCCAAATTCAATCAATAGGCTGATTTGGAATCAAGTGCTTCTGGGAGGCCCATGGTGGTTGGGCAATATGGGTCTCTTTCTAAAATGGTGGTATCCTAGGTTTGATCCTAGTACTGAGAATATACACACCATTCCAATATGGTGTAGGCTTCCAGGACTACCCCTATAATTCTAGGATGATGAGATTCTTTTAAATGTTGCTAAATCTCTCAACTCTCTGATTGGGCTGGATGGGCCTATGAGGAATAGATCTAGACTAGCTTTTTCTAGATTTGTATCTCTTCTAAAATGGAGTAGGAGCTACCGAATCTTATCATTCTGCATTCTAAGTATGGCATTTGGCATCAAAATATTGAATATGAAACTTTTCATCTGAGATGTAAAAAATGCCATAAAATAGGACATTTTACCAGTAGATGTCCTAATAAAGAGATCTCTCAAGAGGAAAAAATAGGAAAACTTGATAAGCCTAGTGGAGAGACTTTTAAGATATAGGAAGCTTGGCTGGATAACAAGGAGGAGGAAAAATAAAGACCAAGGGCAGGGGGAAGGGTTACCCCTCCACCAACCAGAGCTGAAATACAAGAAAGGTAAAAAGAGTTTTAGAACTCTAATCAGGAAACTACTGATTTGTAGAAAGCTTTGGCGCCCCAAAAAACCTAGCGGTGGGTGCATTTTAGGTCTTCCAACCTCCACAAAAGATTTAGATTCTCAGACTCTAGTGAAGGTGTTTCTGGAGGTTGATGAACAAACTGAAACAAGTGTTAGTAAATCTTCTTTCCAAGGAGGTTGATCAGAAAAGGAATTTGGGATAAGAATAAGGACACTAGAGCTGTGCTAGGGGTATTAGCTACTGAAAATGCCTTTCTTGATCCTTTAAGTACCATTGAGGAAGTTCTAAATGAGGAAAAAGAAATGGTTGTATACAAAACCTCACTGAAGAGAGACTCTTCGTTGTTTAAGAGTTTCTCTCCTAAAAGTGGGAACCCCCTTTGCCTTTCCAACTCAACATCTTTACAACTCTTTGACAATGAGAAGGGAGAGAAAGAGGAGGGGGAAGTTATGCCACTCAAAGAAAATAGGATGTCTGATGAAGATCTAGATCCCAATGGTTTTCTAGAGGTTAAATCTAGAAAAAGAAAAGATTGAAGGGGTTTGAGAAGATCCCAGATTCATTGTATAATGAGAAGAAAAAGAAAATTGATAACTGGGGAGCTTCAACATCCAGAACTACAAGATCTTCTACTAGAAGAGTAGTGGATTTTGGAAGCAGCTCTAAAAGAGGTAGACCTTCTAAGAAGACTCTAAGAACCAAAAGAACAGAAGAAGATATTGCAGATGGTACTCAAAGCCAATTGAGACATCAGGAAATTGCATCACCTATATCTTTTAGATGAAGATCATCTCTTGGAACATTCGGGGTTTGAATGGAAATTCTAAACAAAGAATAATCAAAGAGTTAAGAGTTTCTAGTAGACTGGCATTCTGCTTCTGTAGGAAACAAAGATGAATTCTAAGGTACTTGCTAATTGTAAAAGTAATTTTTGGGAAAATTGGACATGGCTGTGGTGGACTCTCAGGGAGCTTCAGGTGGTATGGAAACTTTTTGGGATAAGAAGCATTTCACTGGTACGATTCTCTCTGAAACTAGTAATCATCTTGTTGTTAAATTCCATGCTATTGAAAATAATAATACTTGGATCCTCTCCAATATCTACGTGCCCAATACGGTTAGTGGAAGAAGGAAGCTTTGGAGAGATCTAAAGGTTTTTAGAATTCAGCATAGTGATGATAGCTGGCTCATTATGGGGGACTTCAATTCCCCATTAAATCTAAGAGAAAAACAAGGGGGAAACTCTTGTTTCTCTACTGGTATGGATGATTTTGCTGATTTTCGTGGCTGAACTAAATCTCATGGATGTGGACCTTCATGGAAATCAATATACCTAGAAAAATTGGAGGTTGGGAAGGGATATGATTCAAGTCAGATTGGATAGAGCCCTTATCTCTGCAAGTTGGATTCTTCATCAAGACTTTCATCTCACATCTTTGCCCAGAATCGATCTGATCACAATCCGATAGTTTTAAATTTTGTTAACTGGGTTAAGCCCACCAGAAGCTCCTTTAAATTTGAAAAGATGTGGATGGAGCATGATGACATCTTTGATAGGATCAAGGATTGGTGGATTTGGGGGGAGGAACTACTCAATATAGGCTTATTCAAAAGCTTAAAAATGTCAAAAACAGGTTAAAATTTGGAATAAAGAAGTCTTTGGGAATGTTTTTGTGAAAAAAGGAACTAAAACAAAGACTCCAAGATCTAGAAAACAAAATAAACTTACAGGGGAGATCTAGGGAGGATCATTTAGTGGAAAAAAATCCTTTTAGAGTTGCACATGGTTTTGAAGGAAGAATCCCTATGGAGACTTAAATCTAGGGCTATATGGCTGAAAGAGGGTGACAGAAATATGAAATTCTTCCATATGACCACATTGAAGCATAGAGCCTATAATAGGATTACGGAAGTCTCTAAAGGAAATGAACAACATCATAAAAGATCCGTGGATCATCAAGGAAGAAGCTCTTAGATTCTATGAAAAATTGCTCAATGAGAAGAGTGTTACTAATGATATGGCTGACTCTTTTATGTTAGAAGCTATCCCGCATGATAAAATAGAGGAGCAAAGATTTAAAGATATTACCAAAGTTTTACTTTGGAGGAGCTTCAGAAAGTTATTTTTCTCTTGAAGGAGATAAGGCTTCGGGACACATGGCTTCTCTGTCAATTTTTTTCAAATTTTGGGAAATTTTCTCGAACGATCTCCTAAGGGCTGTAAATGAATTTCTTAGAACTAGAGATTTATTGAAAGAGCTTAATAATACCCACATCGTGTTGGCTCCAAAAAAATGGATGCTAAATATTTCAAAGATTTTAGACCCATTAGCTTGGTTAATGTTGTCTATAGAATTTTTACTAAGATTATTGCCACCAGACTGCAGTCCATTTTGAATGATTTAATCTCAAAACAACAAAGTGGGTTCATCAGAGGTAGGATAATTCAAGATGGTGTGATCATGGTGCATGAGATTATTCACTCTATGGATAATAATAAAAAGGCTAGCATGGTCCTTAAACTTGACATGAATAAAGCCTTTGATAAAGTCTCCTAGTCTTTTCTTGACAAAGTTTTGGCCAAATTTGGATTTCTTGACAAATTTAGAAGAGTTATCAAGGCCTACATTTCAACTGCTAGATTCTCTGTGGTGGTTAATGGTGAACCAGTGGGATACTTCACCAGTAGTAGGGGACTAAGGCAGGGGATCCTATATCCCCTCTTCTCTTTATTATTATGGTAGATAGCCTCAGCAGAACAATCACCAAAGCTGTTAAAGATGGTCTTCTAAAAGGCACTAAACCTACCTCTATGAATCAAACAACTTCTCATCAGCAATTTACGGATGACACTATCTTGCTATTAGTGGCATCTATACTAGAAGCTAAGGTGATCAAGTCCATTCTAAAATTTTATGAGGCTGTGTTTAATGCAAAATCACAACATCCCTAAGATGATTTCTATGGGTTTGCTTTTCTAAGGAAAAATAATCTAAGTGTGATTGCATAACATGGGACCATCTCTCAAGCTGTGGGACCTATGGAATTGAGATGGCCCTCCAGAGAAGGTTGGTTCCTCTTCCTAATCCTAGCACTAAACTACTCTAAGGAAGGAAATGCGACTATCTACTCCTAATATAACAATTCCAAGGTACCAGGAGAGAGAGAGAGAGAGCACAAAAATAAAGAAATCCTACACTAAAAAGGTGATAGCACCAAGAAAAGGGAAGTGCTGGTCACAATCTCAACTACTTGAAGTGGAGAGAGGTGAGCAGAGGAGAGGGTGGATAAGATGCACCATAGACCAGAGATAGATTTCACATATAACACCACTTCAAAACCCATTAAACACAGCTCCCAGGACCTACAACAAACATCAGAATATGCACAAGTATACCCTACAATGACGAGAGGCGAGGAGAGATAATAAAATAAGTAAAGGATGGATAAATGCATCACAAAACATAATTTATTGCTCCAAAATTTCACACATTACATCGTTAGTGGGAAAGAGGCAAGAGAATGCCATTACAGAGCCATGAAAGGAGGTTTAGACTCCATTTTTGACCTGGGGAAGAAAAGAAGAGGGAGGTAGAGAAGAAGAATGAACAACACATTTACAATGAGCTAAGCTCTCACTTTTATAGATCAAGTGAAGAGAGAAGAGGAAAAAGAGATGGGAAATCTGATTGGAAACTCCACCACCAGCCATCAATGCTCCTGCAAATCCACCTACAATCTATCCATTCTAGTTCCCCATGTTTGTTTGTCATGTTAGAGAAGGAAAGATGGCAGACCAAACAAAAAAATTCCGGTAGTTAGATCAATCAGATCCCATAATAATGGGATGAAAGACGTTTTCCTATTTTCCACCCACTAAGGCATGTAAAAAATATATTTTTTGCTTCCATGGCATAGTGGAGGTCAAAGAGCTTTCAACGCTATCAAATTTGCAATATTTCAAGCCCTGAGTCGAAAGATATGCCCCTTCGAAGTTTGTAAACAGTTTGAAAAATGGGTCCCCTTTACATATGGGACACACGATAAATCGAATTAGGGGAAATCGGGTTCTGGGTCCGTAATTTATCCTTTCCCCTTTTCCACAAAAATCATGAAATCCGTAAAACCCTTGTGGCCCGAAACTTCACTTGGACACGTGGCACTCTTTGGTTGGTTGGGGAGATGTGCTTCCATCTTTTCCTTTGTGCCCTTTTGAAAAAAAGAAAATTTTTCACCTTTTCCTCCAACTCCCTGCTTTGGCTTTGACTCGAGCTCAAATGTTGACCTTTTCCATTTTTTATTTTATTTTAGAGCCCACCTGAGTCTTTCAAATAAATTTAAGACACAAATTCACACGAAAAATCCATTTCTTCTCTTTCTTCTCGCATAGGGTCGTGGTCGATCCAATATTTTACTACTGGGGGAAAAATATGGATAACAATTTGGTGACTCATGGGGACATCTACCTGCTAGATGAAGAGACCAGTGATGGCCTTTTTGCGTCCATTAGGGATGGAGTCTGGCCTTATAAACTGATTTTGATATGAAATTTGAAATTTCGACCTCCGAGTCACTTGGAAACCCACTGAACTTGGAGTTGAACTTCACCAAAAGCCAACTGAAATGGACTATGCAAGAGCAATACAACGTCACAAAAACTATGTACAAACTAAAAATCATACATGCTCCAGATGGAACATGTAGAGTGTGTAAAAGAACTTCTTCTATTGAAAATAAACCTACCTACACTACTCTAACCAAGAGCAAAGGCAGCTCAAACAAATCTTGCTAGCATAGTCGGGGAGAAGTAGCTTCCCTTTCTCAAGAGGGGTAGCCATGCAAATGATTTGACACTAAATATAGCTTCCTGTATGAGTGAAAAACTGACAATAAGTTGGTCCTCCACCCAAATCATCAAGGTATTAGCATTAATGGAAAATACCTCCTCAAGCTAACTTGCATCAGAATTCTGGAGGTGTTGATGATGACCCTTGGTACTTTGATGCTCATCCTCATGCCCTGGAGTAGGCATGACTAGTTTTGGCTTCTCCTTTGGCTCCAATGAAGCCAAGTACTTGATTGGGCATGGTCTGATCCTTTAGATGTGCCCATTTCTATGAAATTCAACTCCAAAATGGAGTCTTCTTGTGGACCTTCTTGGGTGAATGGTGTGAGAGAGATGATGACATCCTCCTGCCTTTTCTCTTCCTCCTCCTTTGAAGAACATGGAAGATCAAGATCTTCCAACCTTGGTTCCAGAGGGCCATTATGGAATGCAGGTTGTTGCACTTGGATGTTCTCCTTCATGGTAGCAGGTTCGTGTGCTTGGAAGGTTGAAGATGGAGGAAAAAATGATGTTATCTCCTCAGGATCCTCTTCATTAAAGCAATCTTCCAAGTCTAACAGGCAGTATGCCTCCTTGTTGTCCTGTTGCATGTGCTCTACCTCCTCCATGGTGCCTTCCTGATCTGCAACTTGATCACCATGGCTCCCTTCACTCTCAAACATGAAGTTTGAAAGATCAAAATCTTCTTCAACATCAGAGCTTGAAGGGGATGAAGTGGGAGGAAGAATTGAAGGTTCTTCATGGCCTACTCCACACTTGGGGCCTCTAAAACTATATGGTCCTCCTCCATCATGGGTTCATTAATCAAATAATGCCCTTGAATTGAAAGCAAAAACTTCAATGATACCTTCTTGATTGAGTGGTTCGCAACACTAATTTGATCTCTCCTAGCTGCTCCTCTTGATGGGGCTTACGGTCGATTGTTCCTCCTCTTGTTCTTGCTCTTCTTCTCTGTAAACTCAGCCTCAACCACCAATGGTTCTTCAATCTTGACATCCTCTATTGGCTTGACAAGAAAGAAGAGATACATCATAAGAGCTTTTTCAGCTCAGAGACTGCATTTTTTGCTCTAGGAGAGCCTGAGTCATTAGCAAGATGTTCGGCCAGTTTGATAAGCTCCGAGCAGTCATTAGCAATGGCAGTCTTGGTAGATTCAGTGAAAGCCTCCCATGCTTTCAAAGCCTTGAATGCGCGCTGAAGCTTGTTTAAAATAGAAGAAACCATGTCGACTCTGCAATTATCCCTATTAGTGTCAGCAGACTCAGGTTCAGCAGGTTTCGAGTCCAGAATCGGCGAGGAATGAGAAGTGTCAGCAGTAAGAACTTTGTCATCGAAGAGAGTATTGTTTCCCTCAGACTGAGTGATGGGATCAACCACCGGTTGGTTGTTATCTAACTGCTCCGAGTCCGGGGAGTCTGGGTAGAGCTGAGCCAGGCCCAAGAGGTCAGCAGCCCGAGAGGAATCAGGGCTGGAAACAGGGGAAGCAACGTGACACTGCTGGCGTCTGTGCCTTCCAAAAACAAGCAAGAGAGGGGCGTGGGGAAAGAAGGGGTGGCAGGGGGCATAGAGGCAGCGAGGGGGGGACTCACAATAGCCACATCAGAGTCGGAATCAGAAGAGAGAAGCAGATGACGACGGCGCCGAGAGGAGCGGAGGGAGGAGGAGGAGGGGCGAGGGGAAGGCGAGGGGGAGCGGCGGCGGCGACCCGATTTGGGGGGGAAGCGAAGAAGGTCGGAATGAGAAGCAGCAACAGAGAAGAGCAGATATAACAAACCCTGGTGAAGAATGACACCTTCGCCCTCACGAGCTAACTGGACCGAGTGTTCTAAAGATTGAAACAGAAAGGCCGCCAGATTGATTTTCTTCCCCCATCGAAGATGAGAGAGGATGAAAAGGTGGGGACCAAAAACAAGCCGATATCTACCGTCAATGGTAAAATACCGCATTATGACCTCCGCGACTCTGTCCCAAGGAGAAGGCAGGGAGTCCCGAGTGTAACCAGAGAGGTATTTCACCGGTCTGTCCCTAGGGGCGTTAAAGTCCTGAATTTCCGCATGCAGCGAACGCTTGTAGTAGATGTCTCCGGCAGCAGGAAGGCCAGTGGCGTCAGCTATTGCATTGTGGAGATGGTAAAGCGAGTGTTGCCGATCTGAACCCGACCCTTCGACCAGGAAGCCGTGACCGCATACGAAACAAGCACTGAATAACCCGCCATTTTCTCCAGGAAGGTGGCAATTCCATTCTCCAGCATTATATTCCACACCTCCCCATCATTTTTAACCGAATCACAGTTATCAGGCTCAAGACGCTTCAACTGACCCCCCATGGTATGAATGTTTGAATAATTGCAGAAGTGAGAGCAAAAGGGGTCATTTAACAACCTTAGACAGGATGGGGAAGCCGTCGGCCAAGTTATCATTGCCCTCCCGCCACATCCTCAAATGATTAATGTGAATATAATTCCCATTCGTGCGGAGATCCCCCGCATCATTACATAGCACCGTAATCAAAATGTCCATCGTTAAGAGTCAAATCAATTAACTTCGACATAAATGCCGCCGCCCTTTGAGAAGGCCATAGCGAATTTGCCGAAACCGAATCAGCCCTCCATTCCACCAGTCAGCAATGGGGTATATCATTTTGAGTGATTTGGCAGAGATCATCCGGGAAGTTGTCTGTCCAACTTTGTTGATTCTCAATGAGAACACCAATATTAGCAAGGAGGTCCGCCGCTTTATTTCCCTCCCGGAGGACATGCTGGAACTGGATTTGTTGGAAAGATCTTTGAATAATTCTGATATCAGCAATGATGTTCTGTATCGACCAATGACCAGAATCATTAGACTGCAGGAGCTTGATGATGTTGAGGGAGTCACTTTCAACTTGAAGGGGATCATCACCAAATTTGATAGCCAGCTCAAGGCCTTTGAGGATGGCCAAGGCTTCCGCACGATGGTTGGTACCAAATTTGAAGTTATGAGCAGAGGCAACAACAATATATCCCGAAGAGCAACGAAGAATGGCTCCTCCGCCAGAATTACCAGGATTGCCTTTCGAGGCCCCATCCGTGTTCAGTTTTTTCCAGCCCCTTGGAGGGGGAAGCCAACGGACTAAATCCCGAGCAGTGGAAGTGCCTTTACTTTGAATGGCCAACAACTTCTGCCACTCCTGGGAGTTACAGATTTGGATTTTTTGCTGATATTTGGCCCACATGATCGAGTTGAGATTTTCTTGGAAAGCCAGAGCAATCTGAGTAGCCACCTGAGCAGGTTCAAGACTTTTTTCTTTGAAGATTCTTCTGTTTCTTTCTTTCCAGATGCCCCATAATCCGTGAGGGAGGAGGAGTTTCCAAGCCAAATTCAGAATCGGATGAGTGAAAGGAGAGCTCCATTGAGAGAGGGTGTCCTGAATGGACTCCGGGAAGGTCCAAAACACTCCCAACCTCGATAAAAGCCACTGCCAGATAACTTGCGAAAAAGAACAATGGATCAAAAGATGGGCAGAGGACTCCGGCTCTTTAGCACATAACACACATTTAGTGGGGAGAGAGAAACCCCTTCTTTTCAGATTCTCCCCAGAAAGGAAAGCATTCTTAGAAGAGAGCCAAGAGAAAAAACCAATTTTGGGAATGATCTCATTTGGCCAGACTTTGGAAAGGGGGGCAGAGTCAGCACTATGCATCGAAAGATAAGCAGCCTTAACCGAGAAAGAACCCGACGGGGAGAGGGGCCAAATAATCTCGTCCTCATTTTGGGAGAAAGGGATGTAGATGGAAGAGAGCACCGCTCTGAGCGATGACAGGAGCCTACTCTGCAGATCGCTGATATCATCCCAGGCCTTTATATCCCATGAGGGAATGGAGTTCACAATCTTCCAATAGCCCGAAGCTAATCTTCCTTGCTTATTAATGATGCTTCTCTTCACAGGGTCCCACGCAGGATTAAGATCAAGAGGTTCGTCCCCGATCCAAAAATCCCTCCAGAAATCAATAAGACGACCATTCCCAAATCTCCATTTAGTGCCAGCGCGTATAATGGGGAGGGAGCTAATAACAGAATTCCAGATGGCAGAGCCTCTAATTGGATTGGAAGTGAGCAGATCTTCGTTATTTGCCAGATATTTAGCTCTGAGCAGATGGGCCCAATTAGAGTCACCTTTAGCCACTTCCCAAGCAAGTTTGGCCAGGAGGGCCCCATTCATGTCAGCCATTTTTCGAAGACCAAGCCCACCATGAGAAGTTGGCTTACACACTTCCTTCCATGCCACAAGATGGATCCTCTTCTTTACCTCAGTCCCTGACCACAGAAAGTTCCTTTGAATTTTTTCCACAACCTCCCTCACAGAACTGGGAATCTTGAGCAGGGACATGAAGTAAGTAGGGAGGCTTTGAAGGGTGGCTTTCACCAGCTGGAGCTTGCCAGCCTGACTGAGCAGAGCCCCTTTCCATGCAGCCAACTTTTTTTGATACCTTTCAATGACAGGATTCCATAGATTTTTAGATTGCTTTCCATGGAAGAGGGGGATGCCAAGATATGAGGCGGGGAGATCCACAATATTGCAACCAAAGATATCAGCAATCTTTCTCTGAGTCCTAGGGGCCGTGTTGATGAAGGAGATGCTGCTCTTGTTGAAATTGACAGTTTGCTGAGAAGCTGATTGGTAAAGAGAAAGGATATCCATTATAGCCCGGGCCTCAATTACAGAGGCTAAACTGAGCAGCAAAGTGTCATCAGCGAACTGGCTATGTGTGGCAGAAGGGCAATTTGAGGTGATTTTCATACCAGAAATGATAGATTGACTTTTAGCCGCTTCCAGAGCTCTGCTAAGGGAGTCCGCCATTAGGACAAAAAGAAAAGGTGACAGGGGGTCCCCTTGCCTGATACCTCTGCTGCTTTTGAAGAAACCCGCTGGAATGCCATTGATAAGAATAGAGAAGCAAGGGGTCGCGATACAAGAGAAGACCCAACTACACCACTTTTTGTCGAAACCAAATTTTTCCAGGACCTTAATTAAGAAAGGCCAGCTGACTCTGTCAAAAGCTTTTTGCATATCCAATTTTAAGATCATTCCTGGGGACTTCGAAAGAAAGGCCGAGTGAATGGCTTCATGAACTAGTAATTATACCACCTTGGATGAGCCGACCTTTTATGAAGCCGTTCTGATTGTGCGAGATGAGATCCTGCATTAGAGGTTTAAGTCTGGAGGCCAACATCTTAGTGATAATCTTATAAGACGTGTTACATAAACTGATTGGCCTAAAATTGGATACATCTTTAGAACTATGCACTTTTGGGGCAAGTGCAACGAAAGTGGTATTCCATTCCTTTAGCAGATTGTTGTTCACCTGAAACTCATTCACTGCTTGGAAGAGGTCCTGCTTGATGATTTCCCAAAAGACTTGGAAGAAGGCAGCAGGAAAGCCATCCGGACCGGAGCTTTGTCCCTCTTCATTGCAAAGACTGCTTTGTGAATTTCCTCCATAGCAAAAGGCTTGATCAGATTGTTGTTCATCTCAGGAGACACCAGATGTGGAATATGTTGGAGCATGTCATTCATTGATTGCTCCGGAGGGGGCAGGTCAGCCTGGAGAAGATTTGAATAGAAGGAGACAAGCTCGTTGGATATATCAGCCTCAGCAGTTAGCAAGGAACCCGAGGACGACACCAACTCACGGATCTTATCTCTAGCTTTATGCTTGCAAGCAGTGATGTGAAAAAATTTAGTATTACGATCTCCTTGTTCGAGCCAAAGGGCTCGAGAACGTTGCCTCCAATAGGTCTCTTCTTCTTTAAGTGTGTTGTGATAATCACTGAGGAGGGAGATTTCATGTTGGTGAAGATGATCCAATCTTCCAACAATCTCTATTTGTTCAGAGACTTTTGCCAAACTCTGAGTTAGCTCCTGTTTGCGAAGCTTGATGTTGCCAAAGACCGTCGACTTCCATATCTTGAGTTGTTTTTTAATTTCTTTGAGCTTGCTGGAAAATCTAAACATACTAGAGCCCTCAATATTGATATTCCACCAGTTTG
This sequence comes from Taxus wallichiana var. yunnanensis, assembly GCA_018340775.1. Taxonomy (NCBI): domain Eukaryota; kingdom Viridiplantae; phylum Streptophyta; class Pinopsida; order Cupressales; family Taxaceae; genus Taxus; species Taxus wallichiana. Next base: position 232,422,787 of record CM031241.1, read on the forward strand.
CAACAAGGGGGATCAGGTGGTTGTTTTCAAGCCAAGCAAGCTCAAACCTGAAGGGAGGATTCTTGGCATTCAGTTTGTGATTTGCACTCAACAGAAGAGGGCTGTGGTCAGAGGCAGCCCGAGGGAGGGAGTTGAGGTAGAAGTCAGGAAAGAGAGAGATCCAGTCCAGAGAGCCTAGAGATCTATCCAATCTGCTTTGAATGTGGTTCCTGCCCAATCTGCGGTTTGACCATGTATAAGATGAGCCGTGGAGGTCCATATCCAGAAGTGAATTCACCCTGATGAAGTCAGCCAGAGCCTCCATGCTGACTGTCATGGCAGGCATACCTCCCTGTTTTTCCGAAGGATAAAGTGGGCAATTAAAATCTCCCATTATTAGAATGGGAATTTTACCACAAGTGATGATGAAGTTAGTGATATCTTTCCATAATTTACCACGATGAGTCTCCAAGTTGGGGGCATACACATTGATAGCAATCCAAGAGGAGTCCGCTCCAATCTCTTGGAAGAGCATGCATAAAAAGTTGGGGTGCTTGAACAGCATTCCCTTTGAGACTTCTGGGATCCCAAAAGGTACAAAGTCCCCCTGAGTTCCCTGTTGATGGTTGAGATTCAAAAGATGCCGCAGGCCAGATTTTTAGGAGGCGATCCTCATTTTTTAGTTTGGTTTCCTGCAACATTATGATATCAGGAGAGTTCTGGAATTTGATGTCTTTGATAACTCTTTGCTTTTGTAGAGAGTTAAGTCCTCTTATATTCCAAGAAATTATCTTCATTTCTTTGGTTTGGGTTTGCTCCCCACCACCATGGGGATTGTGCTTTGAGTTCCTTGCGCGACATTTATAGCTGCTTCTTGCTGAAGTTTGATATTGCTCGGAATTCTCCCCCGAGCTTTTTCCATGCCTATATCGGGTTTCTTGCTGCTACTTCTAGTAAAACGATGATTGAAACTATCATCAGAGGAATGTCCCGAGGGGGAGGGGACAGAGTCTAAAACAGGTGGACAGAGGGGAGGCAGGGGGAAAGATTCAAAGAAGAGGGGATCGAGGGAAGGGGAGGGAAGGGAAGAGGAGAGGACATAGTGGAGAAGGGGGAGGGGAGGAGGCAGCCAAGGATAGGTCAACTCCTTTAGAGGAAGAGGTGGGGAGAGCCGAGGGAGGCAGAGGGGTGATGAGAGGTTGAAAGGCCATGGAGGGGGGGACGATCTCGGAAACAGGATCAGAAGAGGTGTTGATTTCTCCATCTTCAAGGAGAGCGAAGGGATTAGAAGTGGGGATGATCGGGATCTCAATAGAAGACGGTTTAGGGATAAAGTTTTTTTTGATTTTTGGGGAGAGGATTTGGGACTTGGGTTTTGGTTGAGGTTTAGATGGGCAACTAGAGGCCCGATGACCAAGTTTTTGTAGAAGGAGCAAGCATGAGGAATATATTCATAGTCAATGGGTTGTTTCCAGTTCCCCAAGTCCGAAAGAAGCTCTATTTCTTTTGGTAAGGGACAACTGACATCAGCATTAACACAGAAACGAGCATGAATGAATCTAGTTTTAGCTTTTGTTGCTTGATCTATAGCAATTAAAGATCCTATTGAGAGAGCAATACCTTCAATAACCGCCGGATGCCAGAACTCCAGAGGGAGCCCCGGGAGGCGAACCCAAATTGGGGCTTGGGTCATGGATTCCGTGTGTGGGTTGAAACCAGGAGACCATTTCCTGAGATAGAAGCCCCGCCTGCCAAAAAACCACGGACCACCTAACAGAGCTCTAGCAAAGTCTTCTTTCATGCTGAAGGAAAATAATATGAAACCATTAGGCATAGCCGCTATTTCTAGCGCTCCACATGGTTGCCATTTTAATCGAGCCCATTTTTTTATATCTTCCAATGGGGGTCTAGGGCCCATCAGTGTACCCACCAAGGACAGATCACGAGAAGCAGCAGCAGCCTCCGTGATGTGAGAGGGGATGCGCAGGGAAAAAGACCCATCAGACAGTGAAGGGGATAGCTTTTCCGAGCTAGGAGCTGATGTAAATAATGGGTGGAAATGGATGGGAAGAAGGTCTCAGTAACTCGGAGGATGGGTTGTTGACCGAGATGCGGTCATTAGATGTGCTTGAAGGTTCCTCCAAACTTGAAATATTCACCAAGAGCACATCGAAACATGATGAAGTGAAGTGGTAAGGTGCTTGAGACCTATCTCACCGAGTGTGCCAAAACTACTAATGTGAAATCACAACACCCCTAGATGATTTCTACAGGTCTTCTTTTCTAAGGTAGAATCATCTGGTGTGATTGCATAACATGGGACCATATCTCAAGCTGTGGGACTTGCGGACTTGAGATGGCCCTCAGACAAGGCTGGTTCCTCTTCCTAATCCTAGCACTAAACTACTTCTAAGGAAGGAAATGCACTATCTACTCCTAATCTAACAAATCCAAGGGACCAAGGAGAGAGAAAGATGTTAGGAAATATTTAATTAGTGATCCATTAGTAAATAATAATTACATGAAGTAATTATTATGTTATAAGTATGGAGATGACTCATTAATGACCATATTTTCTTCATCAATGTAGTTCGTTGTTAATAAAGTGTTATTAGTTGTTATATAAAACAACAATAACAATTATAATTGGTTAGTATGTTTGTTGATATATTGTTATAACAAATGTATAACAATATATTAGTACGGGTAGGTTATTGTTTTGTATACTTCCTATTTTATAGGAAGTTGTTCAACAACATTCCTGGCTATATAATAGCCATTGTATTAGCATGATGAATATCAAGAAGAAATATATGATTACTGTGTTTATTCTGTTTAACTCTGCTGCTACTCCATTATTTGGTATCAGAGCAAGGATAATCCAAGATGAGAGTCTTTAAATAAAATCATGCATTGATAGTTCCATCTGGTCGTGAGTTCGTGATTTCATTGGCTTAATCCTACATTAAAGTTCAATTTCTACATAGTTCGGTAATGGATCGGTGATCTCTGTATTATGCTGCGAGCTCTTCAAACATTCCCAAATTTTGTGAGTCTAGTATTTTCATTTAAACCTATATACTCTGTCAGGAATTTACAGCGTTGATAGCTTTGTCTTGCGTGTGGTCAAGGTTGAGCAGTCTGTATTTTGTTTTTTTCATTCACACAAAGGTCGAGCAATCGCCCATGATAGCGTATATATGGAACCTGGAATTTCCTTTGGATCTATGAAATATTGTCATTCAATTTGTGTCTTTGCAAGATCCTGATCTGAAATAAGAGATACGGTCTCCTAGCCACGTCAAGCTCCATTTTCTAGATCTAATCTTCCTGAATCGGTCCACTGTGCAACGTACAAATATCACGTCCTCCAGTTTTCAGTGAAAATATTATTCCCGTGATATGGCCTAGCTCACATACATGCTGGGTGAATTCTCTCTATCTCCTAGACACGTTTCTTCCACACTTTAATTTTAGACGTGGAAATACGTGGATGGTCTATCTATCTTATGAAGTGCTTTCACATTTTGTGGATCAGTTTTCTCGGATTCAATTGAACTTGCATTGATTTAAAATCCAGATTTAATCATTGCTCCTGAGATTAGACTCATATTGTGTTGCACAAATTAGGACTATCGGTTTCAGCATGGTGGCTCAACTCCCTAGCATGGTCATTTCCTTATCGGCATTTAAAACTTCATGGACAACAACGATCTCCTCTCGGTGTTAGAATCTTGGTTGTGCTTAATACTACTACTATTTTGATGCTCTCAAAATATCCAGCAGATCTCCATCTTTGCACTGCTCTACATTCATTTGGTTTGACAGTGAGCTCTCCAACATTTTTCTGTGCTTCCACCCTTCAACAGGTGTTAAACCCGTGTGTGCATAGTGTGTAGTCATTTAAAGATTCTTAATTTTGTTTCATTTTGAGTCGATTGGATTTTTAATATTATTTTTATCTGTAGTGTTAAGTTTTTAGAATTGTCCTAAATAATACTTTGGTCTCATTGTAATTGTTTTGTCAATTTAGATGTTCAAGCCCTCCATACACTAAGTTGTATTTAAAAAGACGTCAAAAGTCAGATTGTTAAAAAGAGTGAAACATTTTTTTGGTATTGTCTTAGTCAATGTCATTTTCATTTTAAAAGTATTCTCATTTTATTACTTTTAAAATTTCTAGTCGAGTCCTATTATCCAAGTCAAAAGTATCGTCAATTTTGTGGTTTTTCATCAAAAGTTGTGTCATTGTAAAGAGCACAAAAATTAAAAAAACAATTTCCTTACGGACGCATTTTCGGTGTTACCCGACGTCCGGAAAATACATGTTTTCACATTGTGGGAGGGAAGAAAAGAATAAACAATGTGGAAATAGTTGAGCTTCATATCCAAATCTAGCTGATCTAGCAGCATGAAACTAGAGGCAGGAGGCATCGGAGGTTGGAGGTCATTCAACGACCTCTCGTCAGTTGCCAACGACGGGGCCGCATATCAGCTTTGGTGACATGTGTGTGTGCAGTTTGATTTTAGTGCTTCCAGTGTGGTGTGCCTCAGTTTGCAGTGATCCTGTTTTCAATAAGTGGAAATTTCACATTGAGGGGGGGAACATGATCCAATGTTCCATTTCCATTATGTCAGTTTTTTCTATGTATGTATGAGCAAAGAAATTTCAGCAGAATTTCCTATGTTATTCCCTGCAGTGAGATGTGATGAGGGCTGATAATAGTACTTGGCACATCATGATGTGGTTGTAGGTAAACCACTTGAAAACCTTCATTTGTGGTTTGTGGTAAACCAATAGCAAAACCACCATTCTTGGTTGTTGGTAATCCATTTGCAAAACCATCACTTTGTGGTTTGTGGTAAACCAATTGCAAAACCACCATTCTCGGTTTGTGGTCAACCATTTGCAAAACCATCCTTGAGGTTTGTGATCATCCTATGAAAATCACCAGATCATGAGTAGGTGCAAGTACAAAGGCAAGTTTTCCCCATGTTCGCACTAAGGGGGGGAATGTTAGGAAATATTTAATTAGTGCTCCATTAGTAAATAATAATTACATGAAGTAATTATTATGTTATAAGTATGTGTTAATAAATTGTTATTAGTTGTTATATAAAACAACAATAACAATTATAATTGGTTAGTATGTTTGTTGATATATTGTTATAACAAATGTATAACAATATATTAGTACGGGTAGGTTATTGTTTTGTATACTTCCTATTTTATAGGAAGTTGTTCAACAACATTCCTGGCTATATAATAGCCATTGTATTAGCATGATGAATATCAAGAAGAAATATATGATTACTGTGTTTATTCTGTTTAACTTTGTCTTTACTCCATTAAGAGAAAGAGCATGAAAATAAAGAAATCCTACACTAACGAGGTGATAACACCAAGAAAAGGGAAGTGCTGGTCACAATCTTAGCTGCCTGAAGTGGAGAGAGGTGAGCAGAGGAGAGGGTGGACAAGATGCACCACAAACCAGAGATATATTTAAAAAAAAAAAACACCACTTCAAAACCCATTAAACACGGCTCTAAGGACTCGCAACAAACATCAGAATATGCATAATATACCCTGCAATGACGAGAGGCGAGGAGAGACAATAAAATAAGTAAAGGATGGACAGATGCATCACAAAACAAAATTTATTGCTCCAAAAGTTCACACAGTACATCGTTAGTGGGAAAGAGGTAAGAGAATGCCATTATAGAGCCTGTGAAAGGAGGTTCAGACTCCATTTTCGACCCTGGGGAAGAAAAGAAGAGGGGAGGCAGAGAAGAAGAATGAACAACACTTTACAATGAGCTAAGCTCTCACTTTTATAGATCAAGTGAAGAGAGAAGAGGAAAAAGAGATGGGAAATCTGATTGGAAACTCCACCACCAGCCATCAATGCTCCTAAAAATCTACCTACAATCTGTCCATTCTGGTTCCCCATGTTTGTTTGTCATGTTAGAGAAGGAAAGATGGTAGACCAAAATCAAAAATTCTGGTAGTTGGAGCAATCGGATCCCGTAATAATGGGGTGAAATACATTTTCCTATTTTCCACCCACTAAGGCATGCAAAAAATGATATTTTATGCTTCCATGGCATAGTGGAGGTCTAGAGATTTCCAACGGTGTTAGATTTGTAATATTTTGAGCCTAAGTCAAAATATATGCCCCTTCGAAGTTTATAAATAGTTTGAAAAATGGGTCCCCCTTTACATATGGGACACATTTACGCTAGATTAGTGTGAAATCATGTTTGTGTCCATAATTTATCCTTTCCCATTTTCTACAAAAAAATTGAAATCCGAGAAAACCCTCATGACCGCAAAGCTCCACTTGGACATGTGGAACTCTTTGGTTGGTTGGGAGATGCACTTCTATCTTTTTTTGTGTCCTTTTAAGAAAAAGAAATTTTTCACCTTTTCCTCCAACTCCCTACTTTGGCTTTGACTTGGGTTCAAATGTTTTCCTTTTCCTTTTTTATTTTATTTAGAGCCTACCCAAATCTATCAAATAAATTTAAGACATGATTCATATGATAGAGTCGTTTCTTCTCTTTCTTCTCGCATAAGGTCATGGCCGATCCAATATTTTGCCCAGGGGATGAAATAGGGATAACAAATGCTTCGAGCAAGAGATCAACTTTGAAAAAGCTCTATTTTATTTTTCAATACTCCTTTGGAAAGACAAAATAGAATTGCTAAAGTATTGGGTTGTAAAATCAATTTACTTCCCACTACTTATTTGGGGCTCCCCCGAGTACTAAAAAAGTCTCAAACAAAGTCTAGAATGACTTATTGGAAAGATTCCAAAAGAAATTGGTCGGATGGAAAGGAGCCATTCTTTCCAGTGCTGGTAAATGTCTGCTTATCAAAATCACTCTTCAAAATTTTCCTATCTACATTATGTCTCTATACAACATTCCTTCTGCCTTTAAGAGAAAAAATTGAAAGGATTTAGAAACACTTTTTATGGCAGGGAATGGAGGAAAAATTCAAATATCACTTGGTTTCCTAGGATCAAGTGTGCACTCCTAAAAGGATTGGGGGATTGGGCATAAAAGATATTAGAAAAATGAATATGGCCTTAATTGCAAAAATGGGTTGGAGAATGCTATCGGAGGAACAACCATGGATTGAACTCATCAAGGCTAAATATCTTGAGCAACAAATAGCTTCCTCCTTCCTCCATGTAGAACAACTTCCCCATGGCTCCATTTTCTAGAACAACTTGATTCTTACCAGGAATTTTATCAAGCAAGGGTGTAGATGGAAAGTGGGAAATGGTAGAGACATCAATTTTTGGGGTGATAATTGGTCTAATTTAGCCTCAATGATAGATTTGGTGCAATGTAAAGGAGAGTCTTGAACAGAAATATGGTACTAAGGTCATTGATTACATGGAAATTGATGGAAATAAAAAGAGATGGAAACAACTCTCAGTGGATGGATTTGATTTGAACTCTATGTTGTCCTCTCTTTAGGAGCAACTGGACCTCATCCCCTTGAATCAGGTGGATGTCAAAGATGAAATTGTTTGGCACAAATCTAGAGATGGGGACTATATGGTTAAATCTAGATATAATTCTTACTTTGAGAATACCCAGAGTGAATTTAATTGGAGCAAAATTTGGATGACTGAGTTAACCCCTAAAATCAACTTTTCTTTTGGCTTGTGCTCAGAGGAAGAATTATTACTAATGATAACCTAGATAAAGAAAGGGTTCATAATGCCTAATAGGTGCCACCTATGCAAAAAATATTCTGAAGATATTAAGCACCTTTTTATCCACTGTGATTATGCTACCATGATTTGGAGCTATGCCTTTTCCAAGTTCAATGTTCTCTAGATGGTGCCTAAGGACTTCATCCAATTTTGGATCCAATGGAATCCTCCTTTTAAGCATTGTGTTGTGAGAAGACTTTGGAAACTAGTCATGCCCCATATTATCTGGAGAATATGGAAAGATAGGAATGATATCATTTTCAGAAATAATAAACAACATTGCAAGCTCAACTTTGTTAAGATTGGGCATGTTGTTAAAGATAATATTGGGAGATTCAAACCTCCCAAAAATAAGAAGTATCTGTTGATGAAGAATACATTCTTTCCAATTGGAAGATTGGAACTGCTAGTTTGTAGATTAGGAATACCTCAAACATTGATAGGTCTTTGATTCATTGGATTCCTCTTGAGATAAACTTGGCATAAAATCAACTTTGATGTAGCCTCCAGGGTAATCTTGGTCTTCTTTGTTGGGAGGGATCATAAAGGTTGTTTAGTTGTTGCTTATGCTGGTAAAATGGGGATTCAGATGAATCATTATGCTGAAGCCCTAGCTACTCTATGGGGGCTAAGGATTGCCAAAGATTATGATATACAGAACTTAATTTTGGAAGGGGATTCTCTTAACATCATCAACCATTTAAATCAAACTTCTCCTCCTAGCTGGACTATCAAGGACTTTATTATGGAAGCAAGAAATATTTGTCAAAATTTCAAGAATATCATCATTAGACATACCTATAGGGAGGGGAATAAGGTTGCAGACACATTGGCTAATATGGGCATCAATAATAATCTTATCATATGGGATAATGAAAATTACATCCCTAAGGAGGTTCAAACTAGCATTAATGTGGATAATTATGGGATTACATACGTGGAGTAATAATAATAATGACATGGAGCGGGCCTTAACGGAGGTGAAAGTTCACACATGTGTGAATTATCCTCCTTATTACGGCCACATTAAAGCCATTGAACCTCGCACAAGTGGGAGGAATTTCAAAAAATAGGACAGACATAAGGAAGAAATAGACTCTTACGAGTTTTGAGCAGAAAATTTAGGATTAGCAGGAAGAAGAAGAAAATGGGAGGGGTGCCATGTCAATTGGAGCCATGTTGTGATCTAGCTTGGAAGAATAACGAGGTACTTTGGAACCTCTTGCACAAGGGAGGCATCTCCAATTTCATTGAGCACATTTAGGGTCATGATCAGAATATTTCGGTTCATTTTGCTATGGATTGGAAGGATAGAAGGGTCAAATATGGTGGCCACCATGTTACTATCAATGAAGAGTTGATTATTGAGGCTATAGGCCTAGAAGCTGGAGGGATATCATTTTTAGTAAAAGGATTGACAGGGTCATCGAGGCAAGAAATTCTCTAACGAGGGTGAGGAGCTTGATTTTTTGTTGTGGGCATAAGGGTAAGTTCTATTCCCAAGCCATATGATGAAGTGACGAATATGATGGTTAGATATATTTCTTTGGAAGGGCATTATAAAATGGTCCTTGTTAAACACCTTGTCTTTTTAAACCATTTTAGAAGGAATTTTGTGGTTCTACTTCTACACTACACTACTGCTCAATTCCCTTTAGCACTGTTCTAGACTTTCAAAAGCACTCTTGTGCTATTCCTTTGCATCAGGGCCTTATCTTCTTGTTGCACAAGCTTTGTGTTTCCAAGTTCCTGGCTTCCCGACTGCTCCCAGTGATCCACATGCTACCACCTCCTCTGCTCCCACTCCCATTCTTGACACCCCTTCCAAATCCAAAACCAAGAACCCCAGATTTCAAAAATAGACACCCCTCACACTGCTAGGATTCTCAGAAGCACCAAAGAGATGGAGGTTGCTCAAAACTTGCTGCATATCAGCAATGTTGGTATTGATATGGCCCTGCATCAGGAGGGGAATCATATGCCTCATAGATTGGAGTCTCTGGAGAAAGAGATGAAGTAGTTGAAGAAGGACCTTCACGTATGGAAAAGTAGAAAGGAAAAAGAAAAATTGATGAAGATAATGACAATGGAAAGGATCAAATTGCTGATATTTATAAGAAGTTGAACTCTCTGGACAATAGACTAGGGAGAGATAAAGATAGACATGATCACAACATGGCTATCTTCAAAGCCATAAGTGACTTTTAGAGTAGCAAGTTTGGAGCATTGCCATGCTTAGTGGGATCCCTGGAACTATTTGGGGGAATGATAAAGAGAGGAGTTTGACCATCTCACAGTTGAATGCTTCAGGACTCCAATGCACATCACCACATTGGCATTGTTCACCTCATTGCAAATGATCTAGTCTAGAATTGAAAGAGCATCCAAGAAGTAAACTCACTTGGGCTAGTGGGATTCATTTTAGATGTTGATCTTTTGTGGTCTTTTTGTTGTGACTTTGCTACTTTTTTTTGTTTTGTTGCAGTTTATGTTATTTTTTGTTTCTTGTTTGTAACTAACTCTTGGTTACTTATGGAAATAGTGTTCTATCTAGATTTTGATCCTTTTTTATTGCATCTACATAGTTATATCAGGTTGTTGAGCCCTTTTTGTAATAGGGTATAGTCCCTTTAAAACTATTTACCAATAATAAAAAAACATGTAATTGTGTGTGTGTTAGAATTATTTGGTTAGGGGAAAATTGTGACCAAGGGGTCATGTGTGTTTTGTTTTAATTTCCCTTTTTATTAATGTTAGTATGTGTTCCTTTGAGTGATGTAATTTACTTGTTTTAATTATTTAGTTTTGATGTATGTGTTTCCCCCTTTATCTTAGTGGGTCTAAGTGTCTTATTAAAGTAATTAAATCTTATCCTAAACTAATTAAAGATGTGACCAAAGGAGTTCATTTATTAGACTTGATTTACTCTTGGATTTTGTGTTGTGTGTTGAATGCTTGAGATTTTGAGTGTTGTACACTCTACCCTTCATGGGAAACTCGAATTTGGCCTTAAGGGCCAATTTTGAAGGCTTGTGGGACAAGTTAAACTTGTCCCACACCTCTTAAATTGTCATACCAACCCTACCTATGGGTTGGGGGTAAAAATTAGACCCCATTAGGTGTTTTGGGAAGAGAAAAAGTTGAAATGTTTATTGCACTTTCTTTCAAATATTTAATTTTTCCTTTGGGGGTGTGGGCTTAGTTTGTGTGTGTTAGTATCTTGTCATTCCTCTCACCCACCAATTTATGGTGCATTAGGGTTGAGGTTTGACTTCTTAGGTGGAGTTGAGGATGAGTGATGTGGCATCCTACATGGAGCCACCTCATCCTCCTCTCTCCCTTTTCTATTTATTGTTGCTCTTTTGCTTGTTTGGGGGTTACTTGATCATTTTGGACTCTTGTATTTTGGAGAGTTAGAAGATTTTTGGGAGTGCTTGTGGATTGTTGGAGCTTTGTGGATGCTTTCTTGGTTTTGAGGAGCTTGGAATTTCATTCTTGGAACAAGCTCTACTATGGAGAGGTAGGAGCTTTACCTTTCTTTAGTTATACTTTTATTTTTGTGTTTATATGTTGTGTTGAGTATTTTTCCCTTTGGAATGCTTGTTGGGTGTGGGTAGATTTCCTAAGTTTGGAGTAGGAGGAGACTATGGGAATATTATTGTAGGAGGCATAAGAGTTTACTTTCTTATTGGAGGGAGTTTGGGTTGGGTGCCCCACCTTGTATGAGGAATGCTTGCATTTCTTCTTGTTTCTTGTTATGAGGGAGGCATAAGAGATTGAGGGAGGCATAAGAGTATATAAAGGGTACTGAGGGAAGACATAAGAGTTTAGGGGATTTGAGACATGCATTGGAGGCTTTAAGGTGGGCACCCATTCCCATTGGGAGGCATAAGTGGCCTCCCCATAGGTCTTTCTCTTTTGGCTTTCTTGATAAGCCTTGTTATATTGTTGTTTTTGTTGTTCTTCTTACTTGTGTTGTGGTTGTGTTTGAATGTGAATGGAATGGATGTGAAACTATTTTTTAAGTGTTGTGGAAGCTTGTTGTTGCCATGTGTTGAAATCATCTCCCATTGTGATGTGGTTGGGGCTCGGGGGCCAATGAAGAGGATGGATTCTCCTCTTCATTGGATGTCTTGGTTGGGAGGAGAGCATTACCTCTCCCCCATTTTTTGTGAATCAAAAATCTTGGAGGAGTTATCTTGCTTGGAGTTGTGGAGCTTGGAGTGTTGTTGGAGACCTTGAGCACTTAGCCTTGTGAAGAAACTTATTGTATTTCACTTAGAGTGGAGGAACTTGTATTATTATAGTTTCTTTATTTGCATTCTTGTATTATTTCCCACCTTGAGTGGATGACCTTGTAATAATCTTGTGTGGAAGAGTTTGCATTCAAATATTTGTATGTTGAAAAGAGAAAGAAGGCTTGTATTGAGTTAGTTGTGAAATGGAAAAGAAAAGTTACTTTCATTATGAAGTTGTAAAGTTGTAAATGAGAGAAGGAAAAATAGAAGTTGTAAGAAGTTGAACTTGTATGCATAATATCCTTGTATGGAAAAACAAATTTATTGTAGCAAATTTGAATGTATGTATATTGTAGTGAAATGAAAGAGAGAACAAGTTTATATATATATATATATATATATATATATATATATATATATATATATATATATATATATATATATATATATATTGTATTTAGAAATGTTGATTGTTTTTATAGCAAGAAAGTGAAAATGTAAAGTAATAGATTTAGATTCCTGTTGCTCTTGAAATGGAAGGAAAATATTTAGTTGCACAAATGAAAATATTCTAGTAAGTAGATGTACTTTAATAGAGTTGAAAATGCCTTAAAAAGAGTAGATTTAACCAAGGAATGAATAAATAGAACTAAATTTCAAAATTGGAACCTTTAGATGTGTAGTAAAATAGACTCATAATGTATTTTTAAACCTTTTGGGAAATTTTATTTTCTTGGAAAAATATCAGATTAAGGCTTTTGTTTTTTTTTAAACGGGACCATCGCTCGGTGCAGAGAAGCGGTGGTCCCATAACCACTACTCTTAGGCTAAGGTGGCGGTCTCAAAACCACCGCTCAGTAGGGTGGCGGTCTGTGGTTTGTCACCCAAGTAGGGCGGTCCCAGGACCGCTGGTCTTCTCTAGGTGGCGGTTATGTCACTCACAAAAGAACTCCATGGATCGTGCACTGTGTAAAATTTTAACTGGTTTATGTAAAACTTAAAGTTGTAAAAATTAAATCAAAGACTGCTAGCATGTAAACAATGTGTGATCCCATGGATTTGAGTAATAAATCATACAAATGGTGGATCTAAAATTTTATTCTCATTTATTCATGGGGGTAGGGTTTGCCCCAAATTAAAAAACCCAAATACAAAAACTTGAAACAAAACCAGATTGGTAAAAGGAATAACCTTCCCAATCCTTGAATGGAAGTTATAACAACAATAAACTACAACTAAACTAATCTAAACTAGATCTCCTTGTAGAATCCTCCATTATTGTATGATTTTCCCACTTCAAGTGGAGGACATTGTATTGATCTTGTGAAGGAAAGTTGTATTCAAATAGTTGTTATTAAAATTGTATTGTATGTGGAAAGAAACAAATAAGAAAAGAAAGAAGAAAGATTTGTATTGTAGAGTTAGTTTTGCAAAAAGAAAAGAAAGTAATTCTCTTTATTGAAATCTTGGTTGTATTGTGAGAAAAGTAGTTCTTTGTGTTAAAATATATGAGCTATTTTCAATGGAAAAGAAAGTATTACTTTCATTTGTGAAGTTGTAATGTTGTAAATGAGAAAGAAGAAATATAGAAGTTGTAGATGTTGAAAATGTATACATAGTAAATTTGAATGGAAAATAAAGTTGTTATAGTTGTTTTGAACATATATATGTTGTAAAAATGGGAACAAGAAAAAAATTTGAAGTATGTTGTTATTTGGAAATGTTGATTTTGTAGTAAGAAAATAACAATGTAAAAGTAGATTTAGATTTCTTTTGCTCATGGAATTTGAAAGAAGACTAGTTGAACATAATAGAATGACTTTGTAAAGTAGATGTGTTTATTGGATTAGATAATACTTTAAAAATGGTAATTTTAATTATGAAATGAACAAATGGAAAGAAATCACAAAACTGGAGACTTTAGGTACATAAAACTAAGCTCAGAATGCATCTTAGTACCTTTTACAACTTTTTTTTTGGAAAAACTCAAAATTTTAGGTTTTGTTTCTTAGAAACATAACCACCACCATGTGTAGAGCGCGATGGTCCCATAACCACCGCTCAGGCTAAGGTGGTGGTCTCAAAACCACCGCTCGAGGGGAGAAGGTCCGTGGTTTGTTACCTCGGAAGGGTGGTGGTCCTAGAATGCCGATTTGCTCTGGGTGGTGGTTATGTCACTTATGACAGAACTCCTCGGATCCGCACTGTGTGAAAACTTTAACTAGTTTTTACTAATTTTTAAGATGTAAAATTTAGCCTATAATCACTAGCAAGCAAACAATGAGAATCCCATGGATTTGAGAAATACAAACATACAAATGGAAGATAAAAAAAACATTCTTTCTCATTTATATTTATGGGATTGGGTTTGCCCCAAATAGAAAACCCCAAATACATATAGTTTGGAAATAAAACTAGATTGGTAGAGGAAAGTTCCTCCCAATCCTTGAATGAAAGAAATTACAACAATAATAAAACTACAACTAAACTAATCTAAACTAGATCTCCTTGTAGAATCCTCCATAGCTCTTCCTTTCTTGCTCCCATGGCTTCCTCCTCTCCAACTTGCATTTTTAACAAAAGAAAATAGACCAAATGAGGAGAATGGAACAAAGAAAAGGTTTAATAGAAATTCATAAGGAAATTTAGGGCTAGTTTGGAACCCTAGGATCTAGTGGCCAAGATTGATTTGATCTAAGGGTGGAGAATTCACCCTACTTTTGTTAGGTAGAAATGTATTTTAAATGTTTAATTTAAAATCCTTAAGGGTATGTGTAGATGGGTGAATGGGGCCATTTAAATTGCCTTGGGGTGTAAAGTCCCCTTTTTGTCCTTAGTATGTTGTGGGAATTAATTAAAAGGACTTTAACTATTAGGATAATGAAACTAAATTATTTAAGCATGAAGTTAGTTATCTTTGGATTGAATATTAATTAAGAAAAAAACAATTAACCAAGTAAATTAAACTATGGCACCTTCCTAGTTGGCTTTTAATTAATCAACCTTAGAGGTAAAGAAAATTTAATATGTAATCTTTTAATTAGATCTGGGCCATCAACCTTAAGTTGAGTTAGTAAGGTAAGTTAATTTAACGAACCCTAAGGGTTAAACATCCTTGTAACCTTCTTATAACTTAAAAAAAAAATTAGTCACAATTTTCGGGTTAAGTGTTAGGTTGTAGCATGTTCATAGAACATCATTTTTACAAGCGTAACAAAAAGCAAAAATCTTTATAGGGTTATGCCCCTATATCCTCCAAGAGAGGAAGAAGAGACTCATAAAGTTCATCCATGCCCTCTCTAGTTTCAGCAGATATTGGAATAGGGTTCCCAAAACCCAAATTGTGAGCTTCTCCCATTTATGACATCAAAGAACCACTAGCATGATCATAAATTGCTTCAGTTTTATTCATTACTACTATAACATGTAAATTTGATGCATGTTTCCTTAGCCATTTTGCAACCTCCATATCTACGGATGGATTTTATGTCTATCACCAATCAGAAATATATCCATGAGAGAATTTCTAAGCACGCTTGCATTTAGTAAACTTGTAGTCAATGTTGTCCCCAAAACCACATTTTTTTAATAGACATTTTGTCAAATAGTTCACCGCTTATGTGTAAGGTTCCATATTTTGCATACACGTTTCCCAGAGTATTTGAAACTACAACATCTGACAAAATTCCTCTATCTTTTATGCTTTGTTGGATATCCTTTCCCTATTTTTAAAGCTCCATGTGGTCTCCGAGTAGAGGCAAGGTATTGGAGGCTTTAGGGGATTTGAGACATGTATTGGAGGCTTTAAGGTGGGCACCCATTTTGATTGGGAGGCATAAGTGGCCTCCCATAGGTATTTCTCTTTTGCTTTCTTGATAAGCCTTGTTATATTGTTGTTTTTGTTGTTCTTTTACTTGTGTTGTGGTTGTGTTTGAATGTGAATGGAATGGATGTGAAACTATTTTTTAAGTGTTGTGGAAGCTTGTTGTTGCCATGTGTTGAAATCATCTCCCATTGTGATGTGGTTGGGGCTCGGGGCCAATGAAGAGGATGGATTCTCCTCTTCATTGGATGTCTTGGTTGGGAGGAGAGTGTTTCCTCTCCCCCATTTTGTTGTGAATCAAAAAAATCTTGGAGGAGTTATCTTGCTTGGAGTTTTGGAGCTTGGAGTGTTGTTGGAGACCTTGAGAACTTATCCTTGTGAAGAAACTTATTGTATTCCACTTAGAGTGGAGGAACTTGTATTATTATAGTTTCCTTTATTTGCATTCTTGTATTATTTCCCACCTTGAGTGGATGACCTTGTAATAATATTGTGTGGAAGAGTTTGCATTCAAATATTTGTATGTTGAAAAGAGAAAGAAGGCTTGTATTGAGTTAGTTGTGAAATGGAAAAGAAAAGTTACTTTCATTATGAAGTTGTAAAGTTGTAAATGAGAAAGAAGGAAAAATAGAAGTTGAACTTGTATACATAATATCCTTGTATGGAAAAACAAAGTTATTGTAGAAAATTTGAATGTATATATATATATAAATATATAGATATATATAGTTATATATATATATATATATATACTTGTTCTCTTTCATTTAGAAATGTTTATTTCACTACAAAACACACACACACACACACACACGTAAATGTTGATTGCAAGAAAGTGAAAATGTAAATAATAGATTTAGATTCATGTTGCTCTTGAAATGGAAGGAAAATATTTAGTTGCACAAATGAAAATATTCTAGTAAGTAGATGTACTTTAATAGAGTTGAAAATGCCTTTAAAAGAGTAGATTTAACCAAGGAATGAATAAATAGAACTAAATTTCAAAACTGGAACCTTTAGATGTACTTAAATAGACTCATAATGCATTTTTAAACCTTTTGGTAACTTTTAGTTTCTTGGAAAAATCTCGGATTAAGGTTTTTTTTTTTTTAAAAAAAAAGACAGCGCCCGGTGCAGAGCGGCGGTCCCATAACTGCCATTTCGAGCTAAGGCGGTGGTCTCAAAACTATCGCACTCAAGTAGGGTGGCGATCACGTGGTTTGTCACCCAGGTAGGGCGGTGGTCCTAGGACCACCGGTTTGCTCTAGGCGGTGGTTCTATCACTCACGATAGAACTCGTGGATCCACATCTGTGTAAAATTTTAACTGGTTTATGTAAAACTTAAAGTTGTTAAAATTAAATCAAAAAACTGCTAAAAGCATGTAAACAATGTGTGATCCCATGGATTTGAGCAATAAATCATACAAATGGTGGATCTAAAACATTTCTTCTCATTTATTCATGGGGTAGGGTTTGCCCCAAATAAAAAAACCCAAATACAAAAACTTGAAACAAAACTAGATTGGTAAAAGGAATAACCTTCCCAATCCTTGAATGGAAGTTATAACAACAATAAACTACAACTAAACTAATCTAACTAGATCTCCTTGTAGAATCCTCCATAATTCTTCCTCCTTGCTCCCATGTCTTCCTCTTCTCCAACCTACATTTTCAACAAAACAAATAGACCAAATGAGGGAAATGAACAAAGGAAAGATTTTAATAAAAACTCATAAGGAAATTTAGGGCTAGATGGGAACCCTAGGATCTAGTGGCCAAGATTGTCTTGATCTAAGGGTGGAGGTTTCACCCTACTTTTGTTAGGTGAGAATGATTTTTTTAATGTTGTTTTAAAACTTTAGTAGTATGTGTAAATGGGGAATGGGGCCATTTCATTGCCTTAGGATTGTGAAGTCCTTATTATCCCTTAGTATGTTTTAGTAAATTAATAAAAGGACTTTATACTATTAGGATAATGAAACTAAATTATTTAATCATGAGGTTAGTCAATTTTGGGATTGAACATTAACTTAAGTGAAGAAAACATTTAATTAAGTAAATTAATCTAGGGTACCTTCCTAATGCATAATTGATTAATGGACTCTAGAGATTAATTTGAGAATATGTTAACCTTCGTTCTAGACCGGGTTCTTCAATCGAAAAGTTGAGTTAGTGGTGTTGGTTAGTTGTTGTACCCTAGGGATTAACATCCTTGTAACATGTTTTATCCTTCTACCTTGTCCTTGTAACAAAAAAAAAATTAGTCGCAAATTTCGGGTTAAGTATTGGGAGTTAGCGTGTTTTAGAACGTCGTTTTAGATGGGCATTACACTTCCTTATAGCATTTCACACAAGTGATACATGATTCATATGTTCCTTATCGAAAGAAAGAAGAGGATTTCCTACATTTCATCCAATATTATTTCCTTCGCCTATAATTTAACTCCCTTTTATCCGCTTGTTTCATCCTATATTGCTTCTTCTTATGTCCTCCCTATCGATTGTACTTATTGTACTTATGCTCGAGTGCGATTGGTACTTTAAACGATATAAATATAGAAAACCATTTTTGCAATAAAAGGAACTTATGTCTATACAAAAATTATGTTTTTCAATGATCACAATGAAAATTTATTAAAAATATACGTATGTTCATACAACTCGAACAATAAATTTATGTGAGTATAAAAAGGAGGTTGAGGAGTTCGAAAAATATAGTAATTTTTTTAGAAAGGGGAAAAAAAAACAACAACACATGATATTATCTTGACCAAGCTTTCCAACAATACATAAAAGAATTTTTTAATAAAAAAAAATTAGAACTCATCATATCATATTGACTGAATAAAAATTCAATAATTAATAAAAATAACTTATGAGAGTAAGAAGAGTGTGGAATCGTGTCGGTAGTGTAATAAAAAAACAAAAAGAAAAATTGAATAATAAAATAAAAACAAACCTCAATATATATTGTTATTCATATAGATAATATAAGACGAAAACATCAACGTTTATTTATAAACTACGAGTCTCCGACGATGTTCAGGAACGCCGGCAGCTTGTGTGCAATAAGTTTAGCTGTCGGATCTTCATACGACCCTGCGAATAGGGTCAGACACCGTCCATTCGCTGGTGACACTGCAGGCAGTGGTGGAGTGACAATTGTAACCGCATGACGCCTTCCAAAACACTGTCTCCACGTAATCAGACTTGGAATAACTTTCCGGCACGGTTAGCACGCGGTTATTATCAGGCATGTAACACACGGCGTTGCTCGCATCCGAAAAGTTTACCACCACTGCTTTGTACTCGTATCGCACCCCTTTCGTCAGTGTCTTTCACAAAAAAACACAGAAAAGAATAAATACAAAGTCAGTGATAAGCTCGGTATGTAAAAACGGAGTATATTAGAGACGAAAGTGAACATACTGCAGAGGAGGCCCATGCATCGCCGGGAGTCCATGTCATATTATCAACATTTGCAGGGCTCCAATCGCCGAGTACCGTACCGTTTCCGATGATCTTGAAAACTTGTCCGAACTCTGCATGTTGCACCAGTACGAACGTCACGACCACATCTGCTCCCTACAGATTAGTGCAAACACACCCAGATAAATACATGATATGCTTAGATATAACTACGATAGTCAGACCAGAGAAGAGGTTTGTATTTCTACTCTAGTATACCGAAACGGAGATGGTAAGAAGGGTGAGAACGCCCAGAAGGAGGAGCAGCGGGGCGAGGCTTTTCACTCGGGAAGCCATGACTTTTTTTCGACTCGCACAATGGGGAAGACTGGTGTGTAAAATAGATGGTGGGAGTAGGCATTTTATAGCCGGAGTGGCGACGATACGACTGTACCGAAGTAGTCTATCGTGGTTGGGATACGACAATGAAATGTGGGGTTCCTCGAGATGCATTATTTTATAGCGGTGATGGCCACAGTGGGCGTCTCGGTCTTGAGAATGAAAATGAAGTGTGTGGTTCTCACTGACTTCTGCTTCTATTTTGCTCTGAATATAGCAGAGCAGCGTCATTTTATATTCGTCACATGTTCAAACAAACGAAAGAACAACACGGCCTGTCAATTTATTTATATTATAACATTTAGGGAATCGAATGGAGATCGGCATGGGAGTTCCAAATTTCAATTCGTAATTGTTTCAAATTGTCAAGTAGAATGAAATGCCAAAAACGTCACGTTTCACGAGAGTGACTGCACATGTAGTACATTTAATTGTCCCGGCTCTCTAGATTCATTAGAAACATCATTTTTTGTAGATAAATTTGATGGAAGAAGATAAGATTAACAAAATTGGGTGGTGCTTCACAGCCCACTATGAACAAGAATATGTTATAATATTATAGTATCAGATATTTATGCTGAGTTTTTTTCCATCCTCTAAAGAGTTGGTATGTAAGTAGTTCAATATTTTGTATAATTAGTATAATTATCTTAAAAAAATTATGTAAAAGATGTTGAGAGGTATCATTCTCTATGTATATATATTGGAATATCTCTCGATGTCTTTTACATAATTTTTGTAAGATAAATGTGTTAGTATATATGATATCATTATAATAATATTTTAAAAATAAAATGATTTTAATATGATGTTATAAATGTTATTCCACATAATATTAATATTAAATTATATTTAATAATAATATTATATATAGTTTAATATTATGACCTTATAAACATCTTTAACAATATACATTATATTAACTTATAAAATGTATAAACATTATAACGCCTACCTTATTCCGATGTGTTATATAATAACATTATAAAAATATCGAATATTATCTTTACACCACGTATTAGTCCTTATTACAAAATCTATTTATATATTAGAAAACTCTAATCCCGATCCTATACAAATTATATTATACAATTGATTATAAACCACAATTTTATAATTATAATACAATACTTATATTATAATATCATATAATATAATTTTATATTATACAACCTAAGACTTATTTTCTAAGTTGATATAATCCATATACCCTAAAATATATATATCTATTCCTACCCTAAACCTAACATTATCCCCTGGGACCTAACTTTAAACTTAGCACTTTAAAACTAATATCATTTATTCCAACGTATGCTTGTCAAACTTTAGTATTTTATGGTTTTCACTTCATTTATTTTATTGATATAAAATTATATTTTATAATTGAAATCCTAACCTTATAATTCTAACCCTAAACCTAAAATCTACCCCGTCCACGTATCCTTCCAACTAACATTCTATTCCCTAATATTGGTTTGTTGTAGGTGGGGGTGTAGTGCCCACTTCCGTTCGACACATCTTGATATTGATCATGATATTGGTGACTATATTATGGACATTATTATATTTTTGATTTAGTATGGTGTTAGATGTTAGATCATGGACTATTATTGACTCTGATTCCCATATGATGCATGATGATTGTTAGAGACATTTTATATAGAAGTTGACATGCTGTTGGACATGGTTATATATATTTATCGATGTTGTTAGGACATATGATATTTGGATATATTGAGTAGACCGAGAAAATTGAATTAAAATTGATGATGAAATAGTTGTTGATGAAATTGTAAGTGATATTGTTGATTGTCTGGATATTGTTGTGATTTATATATATATTGATAATTTTGAAACTATATTTATATTCATTTGGATGTTCTGATATGGCCATGAGGCCGAAGGAGGTATTGTGTTTTGCAGGTTAAAATATCACAACAAACATCGGGGATTGGGGACGAACCACATTGGAATTGTAGATGAATTCAACAAGGTCACCATGGACAATTGTATTGTTGTGTGTGTGTGTGTGTGTGTGTGTGTTTGATTGTTGTTAGGGATTCCCATGGGGGATCACCTTTAAATGTGACCAAGGGTTACATTATTTATTTATTTGGTTCCTTTTTATTGGTGTTTGTATGTGTTTATTAAGTGATGTGTTCACCCCTTTTTATTTAAATAAATTGTGGTACATAATGTGAGTAATCATATTGTTAAAATAAATTAACCAACTTGGGTCATAAGAAAGTAATTATTGGAGTGGTTGACTCTTGTATTAAATGTTGTAAGATATGTGTAAGCAATGTGTAAGTGATGTGTAAGAGATATGTAAGTAAAATTTGGAGTATGAAACACTTCATCTTCTTTGGAATTTGAATTTGTCCTTGGAGGCTGATTTTGGAGGCTTGTGGGACAAGTTAAACTTGTCCCATACCTCTTAAATTTGCATGCCAACCTTACCTATGGTTGGAGGGTTTAAATCTAGCCTTCATTATGCATTTTTATAAGTCAAGTTGTATGCTTTAATTGCACTTTTCTTACATGGTTTAATTTCAGTCCTTTGGGGTGTGGGCTTGTTTTGGAGTGTGTAAGTAATCTGTCATATTATTCACCTACTTATTTATTGTGCTTTGGAGATTGAAGTTGACTTATGAGTTGGAGTTGAGGATGTGTGATGGGGCATTCCACTTGGATCCACCTCATCCTCTTCTCTTCCTCTCTATATATATTCGAATTCATTTTATTGTTTGGGGGTTACACTCTTTTGGTTGTTGTACTTTTGCATACTTATTTTGGGGTGAATTATTTTTGCTATTTGGAGATCTTTCTTTTGGAGAAAGTTTGTAGACTTTTTACAAGACCGTGTTTTGTTGATCTTGGGCTATTTTGCATTGGAAAGCTTGTTGGTTGGAACTTGAAACAAACTCCATTATGGAGAGGTAAGAGCTTAGCTCTTGGAAATTCTCTCCTTTTATTTGTATGCATATGTGAATGGTTGAATGTTTGAATGTGTTATTTTATTTGTTGGTTGGTTGGGTAGATGGCCTAGGGATGGTGTAGGAGAAGACTATGGGGCATTTTTTGGGAGGCATAAGTGTTTTGGGGAGGTATAAGTGTGGAGGGAGTTGGGATTTGGGTTCCACCTTACAAAGAAATAGCTTGCATTTCTTTACTCGTTATGGGGTGCCATAAGAGGTTGGGGAGGCATAAGGAAATGTGAGGAATAAGGGGTACTTGGGGAGGCATAAGGGCATGTCAGGGATTTAAAATTATATATATTTTGGTGGTTTGTTCTAGGTGGTGATACCCATTTCCCCCTTGGGAGGCATAAGTAGCATCCCCATATTTCTTGCTCCTTTGGCTTGCATGATGAAGCTTGAGTATTGTTTGTTGTTTTTTTTCGTGGTTGCAAACTATAGTTTTGTTTGGACTATGTTTTGAATGAGAAATTTTTTTGTGTTGTGGAAGTTGTTGCCATGTGTTGAAAAGCATTTCTAATTGCAATATGGTTGGGGCTCGGGGGCCAATGAAGAAGGATGACTTCTCCTTTTCATTGGATGTCTTGGTTGGGTGGAGAGCGTTGCCTTTCCCCTATTCTATTGTGATAAAATTGAAATAAAGAAAAATGGAGGATATTCATGTTGTTGTTCTGGAGCAGAGGAAAAGAAAATTTTGATAGTCCTTGTTGAGATTATTACTTATTGTAACCCTTCCCACTTTGAAGTGGATGAACTTGTACATTATCTATGATGGAAAGATGGTCTGTATGGGCTATGAAAGTTGTAAATTGAATTGTGAAAGAGATATACTCTGTTCTCTATTTTTGAATAAATGTGGAAGAAATTGTATTCTGTATATTGTAATTGAGGAAGAAGACAAAGTTCTGATAGTCCCTTGCGAAACTAATTTTGTAAACCATTTCCCCACTTGATGTGGATGACAATTTAATACACATTTTGTGTTAAGAGTTACTATGTTTTGGAAATAAAATCCCTTTTGAATGTGAAAGAAATTTACTCGTATTTGTTTGTAAAAAGGAATGTAATGAGAAAGAGTTGTGATTGTAAAGTTGTATTTGATCTATATAAATAGAAGTGGTTACTTTGTTCAAATGATATTGCTTTCATTGGAAATTTGATTGTTGAATGTAATTTGAAATCTCTATTGGAAAGATGAAAAAGTGAATACGTATGAAGAAATGTCATAATGCTCTGTTCTTTAGAAATGAAAGTTTTGAAAATCAGAATTGTAATTTGGCATTTGAATACGTTGATTGAATCAACTTAATGAGTTAGATTGGATCCAGAATGATTTCTAATACTTAGAAGACGATAAATGGAAAATAGATCCTTTCGAATTAGATCTTTGTTAGATGTTTTCAAAACTGGCAAATGTTTTATCAAAATGCACAGATCGACCCTGCAACATCAAAAAGACAAAATGAAATATCAAATTTTATTTGTAAGGTCAAAATGACCCCAAACATACCAAAATACTTATGAAAATTTTATAGAACCTTTCAAATCGGGCAAAGGCAAAATTGCAGACTTCTTGCTGTATAAAATTGATAAATTTTGAATGCAAATCAATCAAGTAAACTTAACCTTGCAATCTATCCTAAAATCTTCCAAGTAAAATCCTCCATGCCTGTTTGGCAAGTGGAAAAAGAATTAATGACAAATTTGAACAAAATTGATAAGTTAAAAATACCAGTTCACTTTCTAAGTGATAGAAAGACATTTTCTCAAAATTGACCCTTTAAAATTTATCAAAATCAAATTCTAAGGTTTATGTGCAAAGAGGATGTCGAGAGCTTTCAGAAAGTCCTCGTTTTCCAAAAACCAAGTTCCAATCAAAAGTTATGGCCTTATGAAGTTTTTACTTCATTTCGGGCTCAAAATAATCTAACTATCAAATTTTAAATGAATAAAATATTCTTGGGTAGACCCGCGGGCTAAAAATTTTTTTTTTTGCTTTTTGCCAAAAATGTGCAAAGTCATGAAGTTTCCCGCCACTCCGCTAATCTACAAGCCTTCATTTTGTCTAAAAATGATCTAAGTCCAAAAAGTTAATTTGGTAATTTTTCCTCCACGGCCCCACCACCCCATAGCCAATCATTGATCAACACGTGGCTTCATTGGGCATCGAAAAGGCTCGAGATCAGTTTTAACCTTAAGCACTTTCAAAAATAAATTTGGAAAAATTGTAAGTTTTCCCCATAGCTCTACCAACCCGCAACTAATCAGGTGCTGCCACGTGGCTTCACGAGGCATCGGCAAAGGAGTGGATCTTTTTAAGCCTTAACACTTCAGAAAAATTTTGGGAAAAAAATTGAAATTATCCCGCCTCCATAGCCCACCCGATGCAAGCCTAATGGTTGGTCGACACATATTATCTTCTCGCATCGGTGGAGGCGCGGGTTCCCCTCGACCTTTTTTTCCCTTCCTTTGGAATAGTCAAATTTTCAAATGTTCCTCGCCGACCCACTGATCCATAGCCAATAAGGATTTGCCACGTGGCCTCCCTGGGTGTTGGTGGAGGTGCGGGTGTAAAATTTGCTTTGTCCCAAAAGGGAAAAAGTGCTAAATGCCTTCCCCGCTCCGCCGGCCCACGTTTGGGAAAATTTTTCTTCCCCACTCCATCGGTCCACTTTTCTCCTTGATAAAATTTTCTCTCCGAAGTCCGCAGGCCCGAGTTGGGGAAAATTTTTCTCCCAGTGCCCGCAAGCCACACTTGGGAAAATTTTCACCCCAAGTTCCACTAGTCCATAACTTGAGAAATATGAGGAGTTAGGAGGACTTCTTTATATCACCAGAAAGGTGAGGAAATTATCTATCTAATGGGAATGTTTTAGGAAGTTTTAATTGCATTAATCATGGGAAAAATCAAATTGAATCTTTAACCGAGTTCTGGGAGTGGGTAAGTAAGAATTTACTCTGATGATTTTAAATATGTATTCTTTTTCCCCACTGTAATTAAACCTTTGCTCTTGTCTTAGATCTTGTGGAATTAAATACCTTGGGTATTTAATTGTTTTGGTCCCTTAACCCTAAAATTTTAATCAGGGAATATTTAGCTAAAATGTCAATGTAATTAGTGATTAAATTAATCCCTAAGGAGATTTGAGCTAGGTGTGGACTTATTACACTTGTTGCTTTATAATGTGGAATTAGTAATTATTATAATGGGAAAAGTTATCAGTTGAATTTAATTGTCCTTGAGACTTTGGTTGTTAACACTTTAAAAAAAAATTATTCCATAATTTTGTAACTAAACCTAGGTTGTTCATGGGTCTCAAGTGGGAGATTTTAGCGGGCGTTACACTTGGTATCAGAGCCGTGGGTTCAAAGCTTGGACCCTTGGGCACACTAGAAAACTTGAGACATGAACTATAAACCTAGCACACTTTTAAATCTAGAAAACAACCTTGTTTGAAAATTAAAAAAAAAAACACGTATAAAAATATTACATTACTCTGTTCATTTGAACTACCAGAATTAAAATAATAATAAAATAATAAGTTTGTTTGAGTTGTTGTGCTTACTTAGTGGCATTTTTCTAAACCTAGGTAACTGAAAATGTTAAATTAAATTGATTTTTGTGAACTTCTAGTGTAGTGGAAACTTGGTTCTCCTTTGAAAATGTGTTGTTTTACAAGTCCTAAATCTTGATTTAATTGTATGATGCGTTGAGCCATTTTGAGACCCTTCCTTATTGGAGTTGTTGGAATGATAAATATATGGTGATTCTTGTGGTTGGACAATAGTGGTTGTGTTTGGGGGTCGGGAAGAGTTAATTAGAAGTTGTTTAGAGCTTCCTTCCTTCAGTGGTTAGGAAGGATGGTTTGGTTGTCAGTTTTTCATTTTGTTACCCACATGGGAGAGTGGACATTAAGTCTGGGTGTTGTTTATGACCCAATCCTGCATGTGTCCTTGGAACTGACCTCGAGGTAGAGTACCCCTATTGGTGGCCATGAAGGGCTGCATGGAGTGAATGTGGTGTTAAATTTTGTGTTTTACATTTGTAATCTTGTGTTATTTTATCAAGGACCAACATCTTATTTTATGATTGATTTGAGAAGCTCTGAGGCTCTTTTTATTTATATTTATTTTTGTGAGAATTTTCTGACTTTGCAATGTGGCTACTTAGCCACTTTCCTTGATTGCCGATATTTCTTGGACTTTATTTTGATTGATGACTCAGAGCTCGTTGATATTGTTGGCTACTTAGCTAAACGTTACGTGATTCCTTCTTGCTTAATGATGAGTTGGTTCTACGCTGTATGTATTGTGACATTTCATCATATGGGGGTACACCCTGGGTGTCTTGAATGTCTTCTTAGGTGTTCTAAGTTGTGCCTTGGTGTTGGATGCATAGAACCTTGAGTGTGTCTATGATCTTAGAGTGACTTTTCGTTGCTCGACCTTGCTAGATAGAAAATTTGTTGTGTTGTGCATTCTAGTTGGCAGTCTATTAGTGGTGGTGGTGATTCTCTTACAATCCGGTAAGAGCTTGATCCTTGTCGGAGTAGAAGTGTTTAATTATGGGCTTTTGGATTGTGTTAGGATCGGATTGATTTTTTTGACTGTAGATGTTAGTGGAGAAGTGGTTGTTTGGTAGTGACCTTTCATCGATGGCATGCTAAGTTTTATCATGGTTTCTATGTTTCATTATAAAAAGTATTGACTTGTGGATTGTATGCATCTTGGTAATTATGATTAGATTTAAGCCCATTTGGGCAGTGTGTTTAATTAAGTGTGTTTGTTTTTCTCATGTTGACCTATCAATCTTGGGGTTACGTGGAGACACTTATGGATGCTTTGAGACTTTTGGATCATGCCACTGGTGATGTTAGTGTAATTAGACCTTGATGATTTAATCTTGGTGGTATTTTATAATGTGATTCTTCTTGCGAAGTTGTAACTCTTGGTCGTAAAGCCATGTTAAATAGATAGCTGATTGGCTGCTTACATTTGATGCTTTCTAATGAGTATGTGGTGTTCTTATAGTTAAAATATTTCCTTGTCATTTTGATTTCTTGGTTGGTGGTATCTTGTGGTAATATGGGTGTAGATTTGAAAACTTTCCTTGTCTTATCATGTGAGTAAAATTTTTTCGCTAAAACAACAAACATTGTTAAACCCTAGTAGATCAAGTAAAAGTAATTATGTTCCCTTAATGGGCCTTCCTTGTAACTTATTTTGAGACTTGTAGAGACCCACTAGAAATATTTGATGATGCTTGTAATTATTTGGAAAACCCTTGAAATATTGTTGTGATCCATGTTGGTTGATAGATTCCTAGTTCTTACAAAATTAATAATGTGTTTGCTATGTTGAATGTCCCTTGTTTCCTTAAAATTAAAAAAATGTGATATGTTGTTTTCCCATAAAACTAATAGTGTGATATGTTTACCCTTCCTTCTCATTAAATTTTTAATTGACAAGTTGACTCACCCAAACATCATAAAATTATAATTGAGGAGATTTGGCCTTGAAGCTTAACAAATAAACTGGAACATAGAAAGAGAAAATGGTCCTTGCTTTAACCTTGGTAGATTAATAAAAAAAAACTTTGTCCATCTACCTCCCCTAGGAGTAAAGTAAATGGTTTTTTTTTCTCTTTTCCACCTTTATAGAATGACGAGATATCATGCCCCCTTAGTGGTCCTTATAACACAAACTTGTGATGTCATAATAGGAGGAAGTTTAATTAAGAAAACTCGTAAAGGAGTGTGTTTAGCAAACGAAACTACAAATTTTGACTTAATTAGTTGAGTTATAAAATAAGTAAGATTTATATGTATTGAGTGCAATGTATAGTTGAACTTGTAGTTCTGTCGCCTACCGAAATTGTGAAACACCTGGTGGATAGTAATGTGTTGTAGTTGCTTAGTACCTTCTTGTTCATAGATGTATGTGCCTTTCTTTGTGGAAGTTTTGGGTCATCATACCCTTATCGTCCCCGTAGCTGACGAGTGTGAGTTGTGGTCTTTTGGATTGAGACTTATCTTTGTTTAAGAAGCAACCTCCTTGCGTGTTGTCTCATCCTTGGAGACCTAATTTATTGTAATTTTAAGGCAACATATGTTAAGGATATAAAATAACTTTGGGAAGTCTTCTTTTCTTCATATTTTCTTGTGTCACCTTGTTATTGTTGCCCCTTTCCGTTAGGATGGAAAGTGCAAGATGATGATATTCACTTTTGTCACGATGCACCTTGGATTATAGTTGGACCCCTTTGTTACTTGTTCTTCTCCCTAGCTATCTTGAGTGCTCCTTGGTGTTTCTTGTGCTCTCTTTATGGTTATTTTGAGCTTGAGTAGGAAATAAGATAAATAAATCCCATTGTGTTATAGTGTATGGTGCTTCTTGCATTATTATGTTAGCTGCTAGTGGAGTTGTTTACTAAATGTTTGACGTCTCTAGATTTGGTTGGTGTGGTGTGTTTGATTCTTAAAACAAAAGTGTAAAACAAATCAGACTATAGGAAACCTTGTGGTCATAAATTTTCTTAGTATTACCATGAAAATTTAATTGTACCCTCTCTAGTTATGGAAGTGCTTCGTTTGAATAGTTCCTTGATTGTAAATGTGTTGCTGATTTAGGTTTCCTTCCTTGTTGATTAACCTCATCTTGTGTGACCTCAAATTGTGGGACCTTGAGTAAACATGTCTTTCATACAAAATTTTGGCCATGGTTGATTCTGCTAGCCTTGTCTAAACAATGAACTATGAAAGCATAATTTAACCTTAGTGGAAACCTTAATTTTGGTTACTGTAGTGTGTTGTATTCCTTTGGAAACTATGTGGTCTTTCTCAAACTCATGGAATTCTCCTTATTATTCCTCTACTTGGTGGTTACTCTTAAGACTCTTTTGAACTCTTCATGTTATATTGTTATGTGTTGTATCTTGGTTGATAGCATAAAGTTACTCTCTAGATTTAAATATTCGTAGCCTTGCATGCGTAAAATTTTAGAACTCATCCCTTAAAATCTCCCTTCTTCTTGCTAAATTACATTGGACCAAACTTGGGTTCTGTGGACCCACACTTGTTTGAAGCAAGCAATCCCATAATGGGAGTGATCCTTTTTCTGTTGCATTTTTTCCTATCTCTCTTTCCAGTGACTTCTAGGAGGAAGTCAAGTCTAAGGGGAGGGGGATGTAGTGCCCACTTCCCTTCGACACATCTTGATATTGATCATGATACTGGTGACTATATTATGGACATTATTATATTTTTGATTTAGTATGGTGTTAGATGTTAGATCATGGACTATTATTGACTCTGATTCCCATATGATGCATGATGATTGTTAGAGACATTTTATATAGAATTTGACATGTTGTTGGACATGGTTATATATATTTATCGATGTTGTTAGGACATATGATATTTGGATATATTGAGTAGACTGAGAAAATTGAATTAAAATTGATGATGAAATAGTTGTTGATGAAATTGTAAGTGATATTGTTGATTGTCTGGATATTGTTGTGATTCATATATATATATATATATATATATATATATATATATATATATATATTGATAATTTTGAAACTATATTTATATTCATTTGGATGTTCTAATATGGCCACAAGGCCGAAGGAGGTATTGTGTTTTGTAGGTTAAAATATCACAACAAACATGGGGGATTGGAGACCAACCACATTGGAATTCTAGATGAATTCAACAAGGTCACCATGGCAACTTGTATTGTTCATGTGTGTGCGTGTTTGATTGTTGTTAGGGATTCCCATGGGGGATCACCTTTAAATGTGATCAAGGGTTATGTGTATTTATTTATTTGGTTCCTTTTATTGGTGTTTGTATGTGTTTATTTAGTGATGTGTTCACCCATTTTTATTTAAATAAATTGTGGTACATAATGTGAGTAATCATATTGTTAAAATAAATTAACCAACTTGGGTCATAAGAAAGTAATTATTGGAGTGGTTGAATATTGTATTAAATGTTGTAAGATATGTGTAAGCAATGTGTAAGTGATGTGTAAGAGTGTAAGTAAAATTTGAGTATGAAACACTTCATCTTCTTTGGAATTCGAATTTTCCTTGGAGACTGATTTTGGAGGCTTGTGGGACAAGTTAAACTTGTCCCATACCTCTTAAATTTGCATGCCAACCTTACCTATGGTTGGAGGGTTTAAATCTAGCCTTCATTATGCATTTTTGTAAGTCAAGTTGTATGCTTTAATTGCACTTTTCTTACATGGTTTAATTTCAGTCCTTTGGGGTGTGGGCTTGTTTTGGAGTGTGTAAGTAATCTATCATATTATTCACCTACTTATTTATTGTGCTTTGGAGATTGAAGTTGACATATGAGTTGGAGTTGAGGATGTGTGATGGGGCATTCCACTTGGATCCACCTCATCTTCTCTTCTTCCTCTTCTATATATTCAAATTCATTTTATTGTTTTGGGGGTTACACTCTTTTGGTTGCTTGTACTTTTGCATACTTATTTTGAGGTGAAATATTTTGCTATTTGGAGCTCTTACTTTTGGAGAAAGTTTTGAGACTTTTTATAGACTTGTGTTTTGTTGATCTTGGGCTATTTTGCATTGGAAAGCTTGTTGTTGGAACTTGAAAAAAACTCCATTATGGAGAGGTAAGAGCTTAGCTCTTGGAAATTCTCTCCTTTTATTTGTATGCATATGTGAATGGTTGAATGTTTAAATATGTTCTTTTCTTTGTTGATTGGTTGGTTAGATGACCTAGGGATGGTGTAGGAGAAGACTATGGGGCATTTTGTGGGAGGTATAAGTGTGGAGGGGTTGGGATTTGGGTTCCACCTTATAAATAAATAGCTTGCATTTCTTTACTCGTTATGGGGTGCCATAAGAGGTTGGGGAGGCATAAGGAAATGTGAGGAATAAGGGGTACTTGGGGGAGGCATAAGGGCATGTTAGGGATTTGAAATGATATATATTTTGGCGGTTTGTTCTCAGGTGGTGATACCCATTTCCCCTTTGGGAGGCATAAGCAACATCCCCCATAGTTTCTTGCTCCTTTGGCTTGCATGATGAAGCTTGAGTATTGTTTGTTGTTTTGTTTATGTGGTTGCAAACTACAATTTTTTTTGGGACTATGTTTTGAATGAGAAATTTGTCTTTGTGTTGTGGAAGCCTGTTGTTGCCATGTGTTGAAAATCATTTCTAATTGCAATATGGTTGGGGCTCGGGGGCCAATGAAGAAGGACGACTTTCTCCTTTTCATTAGATGTCTTGGTTGGGTGGAGAGCATTGCCTTTCCCCCTATTCTATTGTGATAAAATTGAAATAAAGAAAAATGGAGGATATTCATGTTGCTATTCTAGACTAGAGGAAAAAGAAAATTTTGACAGTCCTTGTTGAGTTATTACTTATTATAACCCTTCCCACTTTGAAGTGGATGAACTTGTACATTATCTGTGATGGAAAGATGGTCTATATGGGCTATGAAAATTGTAAATGAATTGTGAAAGAGATATACTTTGTCTCTGTTTTTTTGAATAAATGTGGAAGAAATTGTATTCTCGTATATTGTAATTGAGGAAGAATTCAAAGTTCTAAAGTCCCTTACGAAACTATTTTTGTAAACCATTTCCCCACTTGATGTGGATGAAAATTTAATACACATTTGAAGATTTACTATGTTTTGGAAATAAAATCCCTTTTGAATGTGAAAGAAATTTACTTTGTATTCTATTTGTAAAAAGGAATGTAATGAGAAAGAGTTGTGATTGTAAAGTTGTATTTGATCTATATAAATAGAAGTGGTTACTTTGTTCAAATGATATTGCTTTCATTGGAAACAAATTGTTGAATGTAATTTGAAATCTCTGTTGGAAAGATGAAAAAGTGAATACGTATGAAGAAATGTCATAATGCTCTGTTCTTTAGAAATGAAAGTTTTGAAAATCAAAATTGTAATTTGGCATTTGAATACATTGATTCAATCAAATTAATGAGTTAGATTGGATTTAGAATGATTTCTAATACTTAGAAGATGATAAATGGAAAATAGATCCTTTCGAATTAGATCTCTATTACATGTTTTCAAAAATGTTTTATCAAAAATGTTCCCAATCAAAAGTTATGGCCTTCTGAAGTTTTTACTTCATTTCGGGCTCAAAATAATCTAATTTTCAAATTTTAAATGAATAAATTATTCTTGGGTAGACCCACGGGCTAAATTTTTTTTTCTTTTTTCCCAAAAGGTGCAAATTCATGAAGTTTCCCATTGCTTCGCTAATCCACAAGCCTTCATTTTGTCTAAAAATAATCTAAGTCCAAAAAATTAATTTGGAAATTTTTCCTCCATATCCCCATCCCCCACAACCACCTTTTGAAATCGACATGTGGCTTCATAAACTGGGCATCAACTAAGAGGCTTGGATTGGTTTTAACCTTAAGTTCTTTCAAAAATAAATTTGGAAAAATTTGTATTTTCTCTCATCTCCGTCGACCGCAATAGCAGTGCCGCCAAGTGGCTTCACGAGGCATCAAAAGAGGAGCCGATCTTATTAAGCCTTAATGCTTGCCTAAGTTAAAAAAAATTTTTTTGGGTAAAATTTTCCAAATTATCTCCCGCCGACCCACCAAACCCAGCCAACAATTGGTGACACGACACGTGGCATCTTCTCGTGTTGGAGGAGGCGTGGGTTCCTTAATCGACCTTTTTTCCCTTCCTTTGGAATATTCAAAATTTCTAAATGTTCCTCACCGACCCACCGACCCACAACAAATAAAAAATGCCACATGGCCTCCCCTAGGCATCATGGTGAGACGTGCGGATGAAAAATTCGCTTTTTCCCAAAAGGAAAAAGTCTAAAAATGCCTCCTAGCTCCATTCCCCGTGCAGGAAAATTTTTCTTCCAAATCTCCACCGGTCTGATTTTATCCTTTGGGAAAATTTTCTCTCCCGAAGTTCTCCCCTCGCATGCCCGAGTTGGGGAAAATTTTCCTCCCTGTGCCCGTCCTAAGCTTGCTCTGGGAAGATGTTTCTCAGCCCCCCAAGTTCCTTCTAAGGTCCATAACTTGAGAAATATGAGGAGTTAGGAGGACTTCTTTATATCGGAAAGGTGAGGAAATTCCCTATCTAATGGGAATATTTTCAAGAATTTTTAATTATGTTAATCATGGGAAAAATAAAATTGAATCTTTAACCGAGTTTTGGAGTGGGTAAGTAAGAATTTACTCTGATAATTTTAAATATGTATTATTTTCCCCACTGTAATTAAACCTTGCTCTTGTCTTAGATATTTTGGAATTAAATACCTTGGGTATTTAATTATTTTGGTCCTTTAACCCTAAAATTTTAATCAGGGAATATTTAGCTAAAATGTCAATGTAATCAGTGATTAAATTAATCCCTAAGGAGATTTGAGCTAGGTGTGGACTTATTACACTTGTTGCTTTATAATGTGGAATTAGTAATTATTATAAGGGGAAAAGTTATCAGTTGAATTTAATTGTCCTTGAGACTTTGGTTGTTAACACTTTAAAAAAAAACTCTTCCATAAATTTTAACTAAACATAGATTATTCATGGGTCTCAAGTGGGAGATTTTAGTGGGTGTTATAGGGTGGTGATGAAAGAAGAGAAGTATGGGGAGAGAGTGAGATGAGAATATAGGGTTGATCACTATGTGTAATGGAGGTGGAGGGTAGCAGCACGCCGTGAGGAGGTATGGGTACAACAGATGGGGAGCTGAATGGATCATCCTAGAGCAGCTTTGGAGGTGTGATCAACTCAAGAAGATCCCCAATGCCTTGGAAATACTCGAGAAGAACATTAGATTCAAAAATATCTAAAGATAGGGAAGACATTGTAATGCCCACTCTTCTTCAAAACTTATCTTCTATGATTTTTATTACTATTGATTAGGGACATGACATAATGATTATTATATTTTTATTAGCGGGTTGCAGATATATAGACATTTGGATTATCTATATGTTGTGATTCATATTTTGGATTATGATATGCTAGCTGACACTGGTGGACAATTTTATACATGTTGATTTGTGTAATGCCCACTCCTCTTCTACACTGTTTGAACGGTATTATCAATTTCGAATTGATTTTTAATCTTAAACCTTGCTACTTTATTCTAGTTAGCATGAAAATAAAATGCGTGGGACATCATGATTGCTATTGTGTTTTGGTTATTATTATTTGACTATATGTCATACTGTGGACCCTGATGGGCATTTAAGGATAAGATAATTATCTAGAACAATTTCCTTGTTATAAATTGATTGTGATATCATTACTCTTCGATATTGTTTTGTTATATTTAATCTAACACTGTGACTGAACACATAGACATCATTGCACATTGTACCTATAAATATTAATAGACGAATGAAATTAACGCATTGTGATATGGAAATTAAAGGATAGACATTACTGTAACCAAACTAATTAACTATTGATAGACACTCAGTAGGGAAGATAATGATGTGTTGTCAACTTAGATATATATTGATATTTTAAATTTTCTTCATATTGATTTTATTACGATGTTCAAAGTTATTTTGTGATTTCTTTGATATTGAAGAATGGGTGAAATGGTGAATGAGTGAAAGTATTACTTAAATTAGATGATTTATTGGTTTATGATTCAAATTACAAATTGATGTATTAGTAGAATCAAAATGTTGAAAATTGAGAGTAATTGTTGAATTACTTGGTCTTAGCAATAGTAGTTATGATATTTGATGTTGAAATTGATATGTAGATATAAGCATTTTTATTAGTTCGATATCGCTAATATGGCCACGAGGCCAGAGAGGTATTGTGTGATTTTGCAGGCAATTATATCACAACAATAAACTACGGGGTAGGAGACCAACAACGAAGGAATGTGGGGTATTGGCAACTGGTCACCATGGAAACTTGTGTAATGTTGTTATTTTGTTATTTGTTGTTAGGGGGTTCCCATGGGGGGATGACCCCAATTGTGACCAAGGGTTTGTGTGTAGTTCTTTTCCTTTCTTTTATTTAATTTTGGTGTATGTGATTTAATTTGTGATGTAATTCTGTAGTGCCCACTTCCTTATGACACTCATTATTTTTTATTTCGATTAATTTTGCTTATATACATGGATATGATTGTGTGTTTAGGAGGTACTTGGGTTTTGGATTCCCCACCTTATTCTATTTGGTTATTTTGTGTATTGAGGGAGCCATAAGAGATAGGGAGACATAAGAATGAGGGAGGCATAAGAGACATATATATGTTTTTTTGGGGAGGCATAAGAGATTTTGGGATTGATTGTGTTGTGGAGGATTTTAGAGATGGACATATAAACCCTTAGGAGGCATAAGGAAACCCCATGTTCCTATTTCTAGTTGGCTTATGTTGGAGAAATTGT
>CM031241.1:232461246-232483479 GCA_018340775.1 Taxus wallichiana var. yunnanensis
ATGGGAAAATTTATACTATTAATTTTAAGTGACTTAGAAACAATAATGTGACAACTGTTATTTTCAAAACCATTTTTACGGACATGCCTTTAAAAAAATATTCCATAATTTTTCTAGCTTGCCTAGGTTGTTCTTGGGTTTTGTGCAGCATAATTTAGTGGATGTTACACTTGGTATCAAAGACGTGGGTTCAAACCTTGGACCCTTGGGCATGTTATCTCAATTTTTGAGTTTACGCCAAAACTATCAGATAACCCTACGAAATTTTTAAAAGCTGGTTTTGCAAAATTGCCTTATGAGAGATAATCGGGTTTTCGGGTTCCACCGACAGGACAACATGTGTTTTAGATGTTTCAAAACCCGAAACCCACATCGACTAAGGCGAGTCGGGTTTGTGGACCTTCCGAACATCGGAGCATGCCTTCGTCTAAGCATCATGCTTTATGTCGATTGTTTCCCGCAACCCGAAACCTGAATTGCCTAAGTCCTTTGTGTCGTTTTAACTTTGAAGCATCTAAGCATCATGCTTCATGTCGATTGTTTCCGCAACCCGAAACCTGAATTGCTCACAACACCTTTGTGTCGGGTTTTCGGATCTCCCGAGCATGCTGACATGGCATTAATGCCGAGTTTCGGTGTGGTTGTACATGCCACTGAAGTGTATTAATTGCAAATTTTCATATATATATATATATGCAGATTTCCACGTCATTTTTACCGGACGTATTTTTACCTTGTGGATTTTCGCGCATGCTTCTCCAACCTCGAAACCCGAAACTCACCTGTGCCCGATTGCGTTAATCATTTTTGATCTTTCCTTGCCCTGGTTGAAGGTATTTTTCTCTTCATTCTTTGTTCTTGGTTTTTGTGAATTAATTATGTATGGAATTCTTCCCATTTTCTTACCAAGTTTGTGGGGTTTTTATTTTTTTTTCTTTTGGGGTTGTTTTCTAAACCGGGTTTATGTTTTAGGGTTCATCTCTTTGGAATTATCACTTCGTGTTATTTCCTAAATGTTGTTGTGATTAAAATATGTTTGGGATATAAATGATGAAGAAAGAACTTGCATAAAATCAACAAAAACCCTATTCCCTTTTCTATAGGTGTCAGGCGTAAGATCAAAACCCCATATATCGAAAATTTGATGTGTCAGGCTTTCCAAAATCTCTGACATCTTCAAAGTGCCGGCTTTCCAAAATCTCTGACATTTTCAAAGTGCCAGGTTTTCTCAAGTCTCCGACATCCTCAGTGTGTCGGGTTTTCTGGACTCCCCGACATCCTCCTCAGTGTGTCGGGCCTTTCCACCCTATCCTGGCGTCTTCAATGGGTCGGGGTTTTAGGCAAAGATCTCCCGATCTCCGAATCTCTCCTCCTTCAAAATCCGTCATGTCGACCCTAGTCCATCGCAAGAAAATATGAAAAGTCAGAAGGATGAAATACAAGTTCGTAAAGGTGGAGTCTCCATCCAATATCGATTATATGACATCCGAGATAGCTCGGAAATATAGATATGGAGGATTTTCGGAGTAGGGTAAAGAGCTCCTCCCAAACTCCATGGATGAAATCGATAATGATAGTGGTTTACCTCTTGCGCGGATTTCCTAGAAGTGCCCGAATTCATCTTAGCTCGCGCTTGAGTTATGACTCGCTTCTCGCTTTTTGAGAAACCAGGTGGGAGAAGTTGTTATCAAGTTGGACGGAGGTTACTTTGATGTGCCCAATTTTGAAGAATATGGAGAGTTAGATATCAAGTCACCAAAAGCTTGGGATAATGATCATGAAGATTGTATTAACATGTAAATAAGAATTTCTGATCAAAGCCAAACCGGCCGTTTCAGATTCCCGAGACTTGTAAAAGAAGTGATTTCATTGGTGAAATCAATGACATCATCACTTTGTTGAGTCGGTTTTTGGTTTCATGGAATCAAATGTTTTCCAAGGGTGGATGTATCAATTCATGATCACCATTAAGAAGAATCAATAAGGAATTGATTGGGGCACTCTCATTAGTAATGAGATAGATTCCCAAATACTTGTTTATCTGGAAGGTTTTATATGTCCTCATATGTTACGCAAATGGCCGGTATGAGGAACTATCCGGGTTGGATACCAAGGGAAACAGGATGGTGGACCATGTCTATCAGTATTTTCCTCAGTTGAAAAGAAAAGGGTCTCAAGACCAATTCAGAAGGGTGAATGACGCCTTCTTTTACGAAAACATCTATAGGTTAAATCCTGAACTAAGGAAAACAAGAGTATCCGATGAAGCATGGGCTGAGGTTTCAAAGTGGGGTTGTGTCTTCTTGCAGTTCAAGAAGTTCACATATCTACTGGTAGCATGTACCTAGGGATCCTTTCCGTCTAACATATCCGGGGGAAAAACTAATCTTGATGGAATTGGTAAGGCAATTATTGATTTCCACAAGTTCCAACAAAGTAAACATAAGGCTGCCGTGTTTCCCAATTTCTATTGGAAGATACACTTGTTTGATAGTGGTGAAAGCTAAGAATGTTGTCCATGAGCTTCAGGACAAGTTGAAGAAGCACATGAATCCGAGAGATGGGTTTGACATTCGAGGAGTCCTGTGGTGTATGTGCACAAACCAAGCATAGAAGACATCCGGATTGATCTACGTGATGAGGTTGCTTCGCATATAGAAAGGATCATAGATTGACACTTGCCGAGATTCAAACACTTGAGCTCGCTAATAAGGTATGGTGACAATGAAAGTGTTATGGATCCCTCTTATGATATGAATGAAGATCAATATGTTTTCCCATATATATGGTCGATATGAAAAGCCTCTATTACGAGATATTCCGATTCTTGCACGCACCAAAGCATGGCTCTCCTCTTGGGAATGAGTTTTAAAGATGATAAGTTTTCAAAGTTATGAGGCGGGGCCCTCCAAGAAGGGAAAGGACAAAAATCTTCTAAGGGGCCTATAAAAAGTTTGTCAAAAAGAGAAAAGAAAGAGAAATCTCTTAAATTATTTCTCATTGAAATGGTGGATGTGGAATCACCAACACCACCAGAAATAGGAGAAATTACTTTGGAAGAAGAAGGAAGCATGTGCCATTCTCTGGTTTCATCATTTGTTGATTTCCCAACTGAAGAGACCTTATCTCTCTTGCATCCCAAGCTTTGGAAATAGTGCCTCCCCCTCACAATCACTCATACCTCCTCATTCTCCATCAACTTCTTCAATCATGGCCAACCTGGAGGTCACCCCTCTCTCGCTGGGAAGTGATCACCAACACGCCCCCTCTTGTGCCTCTTTTTATTGGATCTACTACCACATTGGTAGCTATTCCCCCAAAAAGTAGAACCTTATCCCCTTGAGAGTATGATACCAGCTTCTACAATAGTGGCAACTCCCTCTGATACGCCAAAATGGCTACTCGAGCAAAATCCGAGGAAGAGGAAGGTGATTTTACCCATACCGGCCTTTGATTTTAGCTCACTCAAGGCTCTTCTTGCCCAAATCGGCTAGGAAACCCAAAACAGTTTCAAGGGTTTTGGTGGACGCTTTAGGGCATAAGTTCACAAAGATCACCACTCCCACAATGACAAAACTAAAGAATGTAACCTATGATTAATAACTGGGTGGCTCTAGGAAGAGTGACAAGAAGGAGCACAACAAGAAAGGGATGCCACAAACATTGCCAGAAGTTGAAAGAAACAAAACAGTGAGAGATGAGCTTAAAGGAAAAGTGGAGCAGTTGGTCGAGGTTTTGGAACCCTCGAATCCATACCATTATCTTTTGTCCTGCCGGATTCAATTTCTCATCAAAATTGAGAGGATTAATAAAAAAGGAAGGGTGGTCGATGAATGGATCCAAAGGCTGCTCCAGGGGAAGGAAGTGATTCAAGATGTCGTGAAGTCTATCAATCTTTGGGGAACATTCAGAGTGATGGAGAGAAGATGGACGATGATTTCTCTCAAGAAATTGGACATCTTGATTTGACTTTTGAAGCTCTCCAGGCATTAAAGAAAATGCCATCACATCTCTTGGTAGAAGAAGGCATCATCCCACATGCGGATAAGCATTTCCAGTGACCAAAGCCATCGTGTTGAGTAAAGATTCTAACCTCTGCGGTAAGTTGAGAGAATCAAGGGATAAATTGATGATGGCAAAAGTGACTGGAAGAAGAGTTGTCAAGATTTGTCCAAAGGTTTTAAAACTTAGACATCCTATTAGCTGATGATATTTTCAAACAAGTAAGTCTATTAGTGAACCAACGCACGGATTTAATTGAGATCATTGATCCCTAAGGATTGAACATTCTTTGGAGGCCTCGAGAAGGACTAAAAGATTGAAAAAGCTTTGTGATACCCATGAAAGCAAAATTTTGAATGATCATTCCCGCTATGACGAAACGAAAAACATAATTCGAAAGATCCAAGAATTTCGAACAAATGATATTAGAGGAAGAGAAAGATGAAGAACTAAAGATGATGATTAAGATTAAGTCTTGATGTTTCATGTCATTTCAATCTTGAAATCGACATGTCTTTTTCATTTCTGTTTCGTCACATAGGAAGAAAATTTTGACTTGGTCTCCTACGCAAGAGTCAAGCAAAATGAACTCTTTTAAAGAACACTATGATTTATCCTATTTTCTCTCGATTTTATTATAAATAAGGGATGTTTATGCATTCCAAAGGGTACTTTTGAAATATTTATTGGAAAGAAGAAAAACTTTGTGTTTTCTTTTAATCTTGAAGAATAGGAGTTGATATTATGCAAAATTTGTGTGATATATTTCTTAAGACATTGTTCTTACGTCCATAATCTTAAGCTATTCTTTGTTTAGCACCTTAGTGTTTCTAATCATTTCAGACATTATATTTATGATCTAAATCCCATATGATTATTTCGTGCTCTGTGTTTACTCGAAAGAAATTACATTTCTCTCATTTCCTTTCCATTGTTCTTCTTTCATCAGTAATAGTTTCCACTCGGTTCATTTACGAAAGCAATACCTTTCAATCATGTGGATGTGGGGATTTTATCCCACCCTAATGGTTAGATTAGTGTGAATATTGTATATATTGTTTTTTGTGTTTTAGATTAGTAATAAGGTGCAGCCTCACTGTCTTTGAGGAGGATTTAATCCCACATACGTGGGTTGAACCTCATATTTTGGGGCACACTTGAAAACACGAGACATGAACATATTAAACTAACACATTTTTTTAAAAGCTAGAAAACAACATTGTCTGATAATTGTATAATATAGTAAACCTAGAAAAATGAAACAAAACCTAGAATGATGAACTAACTCTCGCCTTGGTCTATACAGAGGCACGGATAAGATGAGGGATTATTACTTATATATCTAGACTTATCACCTCCAGATCAAGCTGTAGCATCCATTCTACCTCAGATTTTATAGATGCTTCAGGACATGAATGCCGCTATATGCAGAGGGTCCTTAGGAAGATGACCTACCAGACAGGATAGGGAACCATTAGTTGAGGCTTGTGCATCTTCTCGACACCACAAGGAGCATAGGGTAGAGAACTCCCGTAAATTTGGCTAGGGTAGAGTCACCGCAGAGGGGACATGGAGAAAGGATTTTAGGGTAGAGGGATAAATCCCGTAGCCCCAGGCAAGAGGGGGATTATGTAGAGATACCTAGGGTCATTTGTCATCAATGGTAGACCATATCAAGGATATCTTGAAGCTATGCCCATCTCACTATTATGGAGATATAGGTGGTTTCTATGTAGAGGCCTAGTTAGCAAGATTGAGCGGGTGCTTCAAGATCTTACCATGTACTAAAGACATGAAAACTCATGTTGTGATCCATATTCTGAGGGATGGAGTAAGTGTCTAGTGGAGGACTAAGGAGAAGAAGCTCCACATTGATTTAGAGACAATTACTTGGGAGATCTTTGAGGAGTGGTTCAAGAGTAGGTATTTATCCAGGAGGTTCATTCAACAGAGGATAGATGAGTTCCATGACCTCCGTCAAGCATCTATGATTGTAGTTGAGTATGAGTCAATTTCTAGACCTACTCAAGTATGTCAACTATATGCAGGATGAGTAGGTACGGATTCACATGTTCATTAGGGGCCTAAATTTTGATTTGGGAGGTGCGGTGCACATTCATTGCCCACAGACCTTAGTAGAGGCTATGGAAAAGGCCTATATTATAGAGGAGACATGGGGGAAGAATAAACAATCTAGGGAAAAAGTGTAGAGCCACATCTAGCATATGCATGATATTAGGTCGAGGGGGTCATCACCTCCTCCTTGTGGTGGAAATGGTTCTACACGGTCTTCATTATGGCCATCAAAGCATCCATCTCATCAAGCAACAAACTTGCCACCATTCGACACTGCCCGGGGGGACAGAGTATGGGAACTCCTCCTAGGGGTCCCATTAAGACACAGGGTGCACCGAGAGCTCAGTCAGTAGGAGCTCGTTAGCAGAGGCCTCAACAGTCCAAAGGTGGATCATCGAGATCTAAAACACAAACCTCTAGAGTACTAGATGGAGATGTATCTAACTGGAGAGGACCAAGAAACTGTTATGGTTGTGGCATTGTTGGACATCATTGGAGAGAGTGCCCATAGTACCCTAGTAACAAGGGTAAGGTGTAGATTCTAGAGCCTATGATTGGTGACATGGGACGTAGCCATTGGTTCTATGCAGTGGTCATGAATTACCGGGATGAGCACCAGAGTACCGTGAGAGAGATTTCAAGTAGCATTCGGCAATATTCCTACCTCTATATTATTTGTTTCTAGTTCTTCTGATTCATTTATTGCACCATCTTTAGTAGATCATTGCAGGTTGGTGGAAGTTAGGCATGGTCTTAGTTGGGACATCGAGATGGCTTCTGGAGCCAAAATCTCTGTAGACTCCTTAGTTAAGGAGTGTGTAGTGGATTTGGGACCCTTCATCACTACCTTAGATCTTCGTATCCTTCTATTTGGTTCATATGGAGTCATCTTGGGCATGGACTGGTTGTCTACACACAAAGCTAGAGTGGATTGTTACCATAAGACTATTTCATGTACAAATGATCTAGGAGTTGAGTCAGTGATAACAAGAGTTAGGAGGCCCATTTCCATCCGCACTATCTCTATTATGCAGCTTAAGCGGTGTGTGTGATGAGGTTTTCAAATGTATGCTATTATGGTTAGTGATAGATCTGAGGATGATTCTAGTGGACCATATCTTGATGACCATCACATCTTGAGAGAGTTTTCTAATGTCTTTCTAGGGGAGCTACCGGGGTTACCTCCCCATGTGAGATATATTTTCACATAGATTTGGTTCAGGTGTAGAGCCTATCTCACGAGCACCTTATCGATGACTACCCCTAAGCTCTATGAGCTCAAGTTGCAACTTGAG
Organism: Taxus wallichiana var. yunnanensis; assembly: GCA_018340775.1. Taxonomy (NCBI): domain Eukaryota; kingdom Viridiplantae; phylum Streptophyta; class Pinopsida; order Cupressales; family Taxaceae; genus Taxus; species Taxus wallichiana. Next base: position 232,468,620 of record CM031241.1, read on the forward strand.
GGCCTTCTAGAGAAAGGCCTAATCTATCCTAGTGTATCCCCTTTGGGGTGCACCGGTGATTTTTGTAAAAAGAAGGACAGATCTCTACGTTTGTGTATTAATTATCGCCAATTGAACAAAGTAACAATCAAGAATCATTACCCCCTTCTACGCATTGATGATTTATTTAATCGGATGAAAGGCCCACCCAATATTTTCTAAGATAGATATTAAGTTAGGTTATCATCGATTTGAGGATCACAAGAGGTAGATATTCATAATACCACCTTCCATATGAGATATGACCACTACGAGTTCATAGTGGTGCATTTTGGTTTGACGAATACCCCGCAGTGTTCATGAGATTGATGAATGGGGTATTCAGGACATTTTTGGATCACTTCATGCTCATTTTCCTTGAAAAATTCTTATATACTCACATGCGCGTGCGGAGCATGAGGGGAACCTTTGTAGGTTCTTGGTGTCTTCGTTAGAAGAAGCTTTATGGGAACCTGGAGAAGTGTGCGTTCTTTCAGAAAGAGGTGCAATATTTGGGCCACATCATTTTTGGGAAGGTATCATAACTTGATCCTTCCAAGATTCAAGCTATTATGGATTGGCCAACACCCACTAGTGTGACTAAGGTGTGTAGTTTCATGGGTTTGTAGGATACTATAGGAGATTTGTATAGGAATTTTCTTAGGTTACGCACCCCATCAATTCCCTTCAATGGAAAGGGAAGAAGTTTGTTTAGTTAGATAGATGTGAGTATAGGCCTTTAGGAAACTAAAGGAATGCCTCATGAAAACTCCTATTCTTGTGGTACCGACCCTTAGGGTGAGTTCTTCATTTGCACAAATGCGTCTTTGGTAGGACTTGAAGGTGTGTTGATGTAGGAGGGAAAAGTTGTTGCTTTTGAGTCTCAAAACTCAAGGATTATGAGCTCAATTATCTAAATCATGACCTTGAGATTACAACAATTGTGCATGCCTTGGTGCGATGGAGACACTTCCTTCTTGGCCAGAGATTTACACTTAGGACTGATCACTTGAGTATTCGCCACCTCTTCATGTGGCTTTCAATCTCAATGCTTGTAAGTTAGCATTGAATGGAGTTGGTTTGTGAGTATGACATGGATATAGATCATGTAAAGGGGAAGGAGAATGTGGTTACAGATGAACGAGTAGATGAAGACATATGGCTATGGCTACTTCAGTGGGTACAAATTTGTGGAGTAGGATTTTTGTAGTAGCGTCCTCATGATAAAGCTTCTACCTTATAGCAGAGAAAAGATTGAGTCTCAGAGACCCCTTGAGGGGAGATTTGATGGATTTTCATTAGAGACAAATGGTCTTCTTAGACACAAAGGTCAGATATATGTTCCTAGAGATGAAGGTTGAGACATGATATTTTGATAGAGGCTCATCGTGCACCTTATTCAGCCCATCCTAGGGTGAAGAAGATGCATGCCACCTTGAGATAGTTGTACCATTGGAGGGGACTTTGGAGAGACGTGGCTCAATTTGTGTCATGTTGTTTAGAGTGTCAAAAGGTGAAGGCCAAACATCAACATCTAGCTGGCCTTCTCTTTCCTCATGCTATACCTGGAGTGGAAATGGGACACCATTTCCATGGACTTCATTATTGGGTTACTGACATCGAGATACCACCACAATGCCATCATGGTCACGGTGGATAAATTGATGAAAGTGGCTCATTTTTCTCGGTGAAGACCACCTACACATCTAGTGCAGTGGCACGGGTATATCTTAATGAGATTTTCATATTCGCATGGGTATATCTTAACGAGATTTTCATATGGATTCCACAAAAGATCATTTGTGACCACGATCCTTTGTACACTTCTCACTTTTGACTACCATGTAGTATGATCTCGGGAGACGAAGACAAATTTCAATACAACAAATCACCCCGAGATAGATGGATAGAATGAGCTAGTGAATCATATCTTAGAGGACACTTAGGATGTACGTCATGGACCATTAGTCGAGGTGGGAGGAGTACTTGTATCTAGTGGATTTTTCCTACAATAATAGTTTTCGAGTTTGATAGGCATGGCTCTTTTTCAAGCCTGTATGGTAGAGAGTGCAGGACACCTCTTAGTTGGGACAGGTTGGAGGACAGGGTTTCTCTTGGGCCAACATTACTACAAGACATAGAAGCAATAGGTTGTTATGATCAGGAAGATATTATAGAAGGCATAGGACATACATAAGAAGTATGCGGATCAACATAGGACAGATCATAGTTTTGAGGTGGGCACAAAGGTGTTTCTTCATGTCAGGCCTCATAAGATCCCTATCCATTACAGAAAAGGTTCTAAGCTTGCTCCTATATTTTTGGGTCCCTTTGAGATCTTGGAGCGTATCGTTCCTTTGGCCTATCATCTAGCATTGCCACCTAGCTTGTCTCGCATCCACGATGTGTTTCATGTTTATGTACTTAGGATATACATTATTGATCCTTATCATGTATTAGATTGGACCTCATTACAGGTGCAAGATCAGGGGAAAGTGATGGTGGAGCCCATCTATATTTTATAGAGAACAGGACCCTGGGCCTTTGAGGTAGAGAGATTGATTAGGTTCGAGTCCAGTGGGATAGGTATGATGAGACTGTCTGCTACATGGGAGGATGCTACATTGCTACGGGTCCAATTTCCACACCTATTTCAGTGACTTCTCAGGAGGAATTCGAGTCTAAGGGGAGGGGGATGTAGTGCCCACTTCCCTTTGACACTTATTACTTTTGATTTCAATATTGTTGGTTATATACATGGATATTATTGTATCATTTTGGTTTAGCATGATGATTAGACGATAGAGATACTTTGATTATTGATGGATTTCAATTCATAGTATGATCGTGTGGATTTCTTAGAGAGACATTTTATATTGATGATGATGTGTTGTTGACATGTTTATATCTATTTCTAACATTCGACATTTTGTCATATTGAGTAGGATTTAGTAGTGAACTAATCTTGTGATCTTATTGGTATTGATGAAATATAGAATTGAGATGTTGTTGGAATTTTAAAATAGTAACATTATTTTCCTAGATGATGATTTAATTTATGTATGGATGATTGTTGATTTATATGCATATATTTTACCTTGGATGTTTTGATGTGGCCATGAGGCCGAAGGAGGTATTGTGTGTTTTGCAGTGCATTTATATCACAACAATCAAAGGGGGATTGGAGACCAACCACATCGGAATGCTAGATGGATTCAACAATGGTCACCATGGCGTGTGTTATGTTGTGTGTTTTATTTGTTGTTAGGGGGTCCCCATGGGGGGATTACCTCCAATTGTGACCAAGGGTTTTGTGTGTTGTTCTTTATTTTCCTTTATTTAATTTTTGGTGTATGTGATTTTATGGTGATGTAATTCCCTTTTATCATTTATTTAATTTATGTCTAGATTAGTAAATTAATCATGTTACTAAACTAATTATGGATGGGACAAAAAGAATTCATTTATTATATTAGATGGTTCTTTGGTTTATGTGTTGTAAGTGAAGTGTATGTGATCTTGAGTGTTGTACACTCTACCCCTTCTTGGAAATTCGGATTTGGCCTTAAGGGCCAATTTTGGAGGCTTGTGGGACAAGTTAAACTTGTCCCACACCTCTTAATTTATTATACCAACCCTACCTATGGGTTGGGGGTAAAAAATAGACCCCATTATGTGTTTTGGAAGGAAAAAGGTGAGTTTTAATTGCACTTTCTTACATGTGTTTATTTCTTTGTCCTAAAGGGTATGGGTTGGAGTGGTGTGTGTAAGAGGTTTGTCATACCTCTCAACCACCCATTTATTTTTCCTTGGAGTATGGGTTTGACTTGGGTGATGTGGAGTGGAGAAGAAATGATGTGGCATCCTACATGGAGCCACATCATCTCCTCCTCCTCTTTTCTATATATTGAAATTTTTGGGAAGTAAATGGGGTTACTTGCTTAGCTTTGGATCTTAGATTTTTGGGGTTCTTGCTTGTTGGAGTAGAAGGGAGCTTGGAGTTTCTTGAGTTTGAAAGATTTTGGAATTTCTTGAAAAGTGGAGCTTTACCATGGCAAGGTAGGATCTTGCACTCTTGTTTTCTTCTTTTTTCTTGTATGTTATGTGTTGTATGGATGTGTGTTCTTGTTTGAAGTGTTGGGTAGTAAATTGACCTTAGGTTGTGTTGAGATTTGGAAATGGGGATGAAATATGTTGGGAGGCATAAGATATTCTTTGTGTGTTTAGGAGGGAGTGGGTTTTGGATGCCCCACCTTATTCTATTTTGTTATTTTGTGTATTGTGGGAGCCATAAGAGAGAGGGAGGCATAAGAGTGAGGGAGGCATAAGAGACATAGATATGTTGTTGTGGGGAGGCATAAGAGATTTTGGATTGATTGTGTTGTGGAGGATTTTAGAGGTGGGCATCCAAACCCTTGGGAGGCACAAGGGCACCCCCATGTTCCTATCTCTACTTGGCTTATTTGGAGCCATTGTTTTGGGAAGTTGTTGTGTTTAAAATGAGTATTTTTGTGTGGTTATTCTTCTTGTGTTTTGTTGCTTGCAAGTAAGTGTGGAAGCATTGTAGAGTTTCCATGTGTTGGATCCATCCCTTATTGCCTTGTGGTTGGGGCTCGGGGGCCAATGAGAAGAATTGCTTCTTCTTCTCATTGGAGTTTTGGTTGGGTGGAGAGTGTTGCCTCTCCCCATTTTTGGTTGTTGTGATCAAGTGAAGAGAATATGGAGCTTGGTTGGAGATTTGATTCTTGGAGCAATAATAGAAGAAAAAATGTATTTCATTATAGTTTCCTTCTTGTAAAAATTCCCACTTCAAGTGGAAGATTATTGTATTATTCTTTTGGAAGAAAAGTTGTATTGATTATTAGTTATTAATATTGTATTGTATGTTGTGAAGGAAAGAAAGACATTTTAGTAAATCTAGTCTTGTTATAATGGAAAAGTGATTAGAAAGGAAAGAAAACACTTGTTCATATTTTAGTCAACTTATTACTTAGTGTTATCTTGGAAAATAGTTCTTGTGTAGATCTTATTGGAAATCTTGTAAAATTTGGTTGTGAGAATGGTTGCAAATTTGTAGTTTGTAAAAGAAAATAAAGAGTTACTCCCATTGTATTACATGAAATTTATAGAGTAGTGAAATAAGTTATATTTGTTCATTTCCTTGCATTGTTGAAAGAAAGTCAAACCTTGTATACTTAGATGGAAGAACTTAAACCTTCCTTGTCATTTTCTTGGTTAATAAAAATAGATCATTTCCTAATACTAGGGGAGAAAATAAATTACTTATTTGCAACTTAGGCCCTAGCCTCATTGGAATGTGTAAATTCATTATTAAGTTATTGTAAAATTACTTATAACCCAAAGTAAATCAATATAATAACAAGTGAAATTTGGCTGATTTTTCATTTTACCTCTTCTCAAATGTTATCAAATTTTAAGAGAAAACTTAAGTGTAAGATAAAATTAATTAAAATTTAACTATCATTACTCCTCAACAATAGTACTAATACTAAAATATTATTAATAATTCTATTAAAATAATTATTATCTCGTATTTCGTCCCCGAGAAATGTATTGGATAAGCCAAGACTTTGCATAGGAAGAACCAAAGAAAGCACGGCTAAATCTATTTAATAGGTTGTAGAAAGACTCAATGAGTGAGTGACGGGGCCTACGAAGGACCAAACAACCATATGCATGGAGAAAGAAAAGAGATGGCTCTGTCAAGAGGATCCGTGTCTTAAATCTATTTAATGGGTTACAAGCAAGCTTGGAAATGGAATATAAGGGTCAAAGGAAAGAGGAGGAGGGTCAAAAGAGCCAGGATCAAGAAGAGAAAGAAGAAATGGTGAAGATATGAAGTCTTTGGGCTCAAACGGTTTAGAATGAGTCCAAAAATCAGCTAAGTATGGATGAGGCAGTGGAGAGAACCACGTGTCCAAACGACGCACCTCCAAAGATAAAATTCAAAGGCATAAACTTAACAATCTCTAGGCTTCCACACGTGCTTAGAGCCCTAAAAGTTGCACGGCCGATGAAAAGTCTCTAACTTGGTGGAATGGGCCAAGTGTCGCCGGTGTAATTCTAAAATGGGAGCCCAACATGGAGACTCGAACTCACACTAGCCCTCTATGTAGGAAATGATCAATAGAGGTCAAAAGGTGGACATGCCATGCCTAAAAAAAAAAAGGCTAAGTTTAAAAGTGTTTGTGGAAGAAGGCACGTCTCAACTCACGCATCTTCAAGGGTAAATTAAAAGTGGAGGCTTAAGTAAACATAGATTCGCCACATAGCCCAGGGTCTGAAAAGGAAAGAGGGGCCATTGAAAAGTCTAAGAGCCGCGGAGGCTTCCAAGTGTCAATCTGATGCTTCTTCAGAAGAAAAATCCTAAGCGGTTTCTAAGTGAGCGCAGAGCCTCCACGTGTCCCATTTCAAAAGGGGATAGGGTCAAGTTGAATATTCAAACACTAAGACAAACTAGCAGAGGGTGCCAAGTTTCAAATGGTGCTGGTTCAAGAGAAAGATTGAAAGGAGGTTTTCAAACAAGTGTCTAGGCCACCACGTGTCCCGGTTAAGAAATATGACCCCACCAAGCAAAGGAATTAGCCAAAAACATAGAAATTGAGCAAGCCGATGGAGGAAGCCACATGTCAGCCCTACGCCATTCTAAGATAAAAATATAGAGGCCACGCTCAGACAAGCATCACCCTCCACATGTCTTATATAGAAAAGGGGTTTGTTTTTGAAATTGGTTTACCCGCCTTTTGTACGGTTCCGATAAACTTTGAAGGGGCATATCTTTGACTCGTGGCTGAAATATTACAAATTTGACACCATTGGAAATATCTCCACCTTGTCTATACCATGGAGATCTAAAACTTCAATTTGGGGAGGTTGGGTGAGAAAAAAATGTAGAAACATATTCGGGGACATTAATGCGGGGATCTATTTTTGCCCCAACAATAAGATCGATTCAATCTGCTCCATTGTTTCCTCCTCCTTCGAGGCACCGAATAATAAATTGATACATTCATGATAGATTTGGGGGCATATTTTATGGGGAAGCATTAATAATAGTGGTTGAGATTTAGACTATTTTTTCCCGCTTCGCTCTCTTTCATCCCTCGTGTTGAATTTATAAAATCAAGGTCAAGACTCATTATAAAGGGTTCGACATTTTTTGTTTTATAGCTCACTTCTTCCCCTGGCAAGTGAATCCATCGAAGTTTTAGACCTCCCTGCTTCACACAAAGTTTCTTTCCGGAATAGAGTTACTTCTATCCTTTCATTCTCTTGAGAAACAAATAAGGGTTAGGGGCTAGGAGGAATACCTATTGAGTGTTGGGAAGGTGTGCGCGTACTCACGAGAGAGAGATTAGATTGATTGTGAAGAACTCCTTTTGTCCTGGGAAGGACTACTTGTAAATAAGAATGCAAGACCACCAGATTTTTGTTAGACATAATAAGTGAGGGAACCGCCAGCCCAGAAATATTGGACTTCCTTTCAAAGTAGTGAGTTCCTTTTAAATACAAATCGATGCAAATGATAATAAAGAAGCTATGCGAAATCACGATTTAGGTACCTCATTACTAAAAGCAATAGAGACTAAACTACCCATAATAAAACAAAAATTCGTTTGTTTGGTCACTGGTTATTGATACATTCGATCAAGTTACGAGCTGGATAGACCAGATCGAATCTAAGGTTGTTTTTGAGGTGAATAGGTAAAAGGCTAGTTTTTGGTATAAGTCATGCTGATCGATGGCGGCCATGTAGATAACGATCGCGGGTTACCAAAACTCGGTACCGTAGAGAATAACCGAGATCGGTAAAGGTGCGTGATTTGGGGATTTTTAAATGGAGGTTGGTGTAAAGTGGTTGTGAGGTTGGAAGGTTGGTAGATGGTCGAGGGGAGTAGTAAGGGTGATAGAGAAGATCTCGTGAAGAGTGAGAGAGCTATCTTCTAGGAAATATAAGGATGGATCAATGAAGGGTAGAAAAGCTTTGGTGCTACTGCAAGATAGATCCGTGGGGTGAGCTTATAATTACTACTTCAATCTAAAGTCACGAAGTGGAGCCGAAGCATACAAGATACCGCTTACTTCTTTCCTCAAGGAGGATATAGGTCCAAGAATGTGGTGACAAAGGAAAAACTCATGTGGATGATCCGAGCCATGAAAGTGAGTCGATGAAGCTATCCTCCGACTCTCCCAATGCTTGGACGAGTGTGACAACAATCTAGTTGCAGCATAAAGTCGTTGGCCCTGATCCTCTCTCTCAATGAATTTAGGATTCGCACATGAATGTCCTCCTTCTCTTCATTTCGGTTGAGGGAGGTCATTTACAGCAGGGACCGATGGCAGCATTTACGTGAATCACGCCTGGTCGAGTAGGGACTGAGTCGCTAGGTGAAAGTGGCTATTTTTAGTGAAATACCCAACTTTCCCTCCTTTCCTCCGAGGTCGAGTTATGGGCTTGGTCAAGTCATTATTAGTTTGTTTTAGTGTGGGTGAGGGGTGATGAGTCATCTTGGGGGTGTGGGTATGGACCAAGTCACAGGTCTTAATTAAGTTAGTTTAGGTTAGGGCCAGGTCACGGTGAGGTGGTGAGATGATGTGGGCGGGGTTCAGAGATGGGATTTATTAATTATAAGGTAATTGATAAATAGTTATGTGTAAGGTTTAGGTGGTGAGGTAGGTTAGTTACGTGGGACGATACGGGTACAGGAGTCGTAAGACCCAAATTTGGTGTCTACATTTGCTCCCTTGTTATGTAGCTTGTCTTCTAAAGTCGCATCGACAATAATAAGAAGTGGTTACCCCATTTATGAAGTATAGGTAATCCCCTCAAATCTATCACGATTGAGGCGACGTGAAATCGGTGGATAGGGGTTGATAAAGGGAAAATGATGATGAGATGATGATAGAGAGGGCGAGGTAAGTTCAAGGAAGCAAACACACGTTGAAATGCGTAAAGTAAGGCGACTGGTACATGATTTGAAGAACAAACAAGAAATTCAAAGGCAAAGGTCGATAGTTTATCCAAACAAGGTTGATATAATCCTGTATCCAAGGCATGGGAAGTAGCTCAGGATATAAAGGGTAAGGTACCGAACGTTTAGGGATGGTTGGCAGTACTAAATGGTTGGTTTGGTTGAGATAAACGTCACCGTCTCGGGCTTCAGAAAAGTTGGTCACTTGATCAATTCAAGTATCTTTAATGGCAAGCTAAACATGAACAGTGTCACTCGATTGAACAAACAAGCTACATCATGGGTGGATAGAATCGTAATTTGTAGGGCCTCCGTTGAGGTACTTAACTTCGCGCGCCGCTGGTCGCCGATTGGTCGGTCATGCGCCTCGTGGGTTGGGCCAATTGGTTTGTTGCGCCTTGGGTTGGGCCAAGAGGTTGGTTGCGGCGCCCGTGGGTCGAGCCAATTGATTCGTCATGCGCTTGGCCGGGCCGATTGGTTGGTTCGTGGCCTCCCGGGTCGGGCCGATTGGTTGGTCAGGCCTCGGGGTCGGGCCGATTGATGAGTCAGCGCCTTAGGGTGGGCCGACGTGGTTGGTTACGGCCTTGGTCCCGAGCCCATTGATTGGTGGTGCCTTGGGTTGGGCGACGATGGGTGGTGGCCTCTGGGTCAAAGGCCGGTTGGTTAGTTCAGCAGTGAGTGTTATCAATATAAATACGCGAAAATATTTATATTTTTAAGGAAAACACAACACATGATAAGGTTATGGTAGGGGATGGTTGAGCTAACCTTGGGAGACCCCATGTCTCCTAAGTGCATACCTACATAGCCCATTACGCACAAAGCAAGGAGGGGCCTCAAAGTCGATGTAGTTCTCCCAGGACCAGTGGAGAGGTGAATTCGGTGAAATTTGATCGCGTGGTTAGGCAATTTATTGGTTGGTAAAAATTTTGATATTGGTAGGATAATGTTGTTAGTGTTGGTAAGGTATTGGTTGTGTTGGTTTGGGCAAGTGAGTTATTGGTAGGGATGGTCGAGATAACCTTGGGAGACCCATGTCTCTAAGTGTTGCTTCACATGTAACCCATTTCACAAAGCAAGGAGGGGCCTCGCGACCGATGTTGTTCTCCCCTTAGGACAGTAGGAGAGGTGAATTTAGGCAATTTGGTTCAGTTAGGCAATTTGTCATCACACGCGGTTGGTAAAATTTGATATTGGTAGGGTAATGTTGTTGGTGTTGGTGAAGGTATTGGTGGTGTTGGTGTGGTTAAGTGAGTTGGCCTGGTAAGGGATGGTCGAGCTAACCTTGGGAGACCCCATGTCTCCCAAGCGTTGCCTACATAGCCCATTTCACAAAGCAAGGAGGGCCTCAGACATCGATGTTGTTCTCCCAGGACTAGGGAGAGGTGAATTTAGGCAATTTGGTTGTGGTCAAGCAATTTGTTGGTTAGGTAAAAATTTTGATATTCCCATGTAGGGTAATATTGTCACCAAGGTGTGGATGAGTGAGTTATTGGTAGGGGATGGTCGAAGCTAACCTTTGGGAGACCCCATGTCTCCTAAGTGTCACTACATAGCCCATTGCACAAAAGCAAGGAGGGGCCTCTGGATGCATCGCGCCTCTCCCTAGGACCAAGGAGAGGTGAACTACATAATTTCGTTCTGCGAATAGAGTTTGTTTCTATCCTTTCATTCTCTTGAGAAATAAATAAGGGTTAGGTGGTTGGGGAGGAATACTTTGCTGAGTGTTGGTCAGTGTGTGTGTGCATACTCAGTCAGAGAGATCAGAGATCGATTCAGAAGAACTCTTTTTTTCTCGGAAGGACTACATGTAAATAAGAATGCAAGACCACCAAATTTTTGTTGACAATAAGTGAGGGAGCTTCCTTGGGCCCAAGAAATATTGGACTTGCTTCGAAGGTGGTCACTCCTTTTAATAGGTTTAATTAATGTAAATGATAATAAACAGGCTATTGCAAAATCATGATTTAGGTACCTGCAAATTAAAAGTAATAGAGAATAAACTACCCATAATAAAATGTCATTTTGTCAGGTTTGGTCACTTAGTTATTGATATGTTCAGTATCAAGCTGAGGATAGGTGACAAGATGAACTGAGGTCGTTTTGAGGTGAATAGTAAAAGGATGGTTTGAGTATAATCGAGTGACCGATGGCGGTCCACAGATAACCTTGATCCCAGTTACACAAAAACCGAGGTAAACGTCATTTTGTTTCTCAAGAGACTAAACTACCCATAACAAACTACCTTGATGAAGGTCGGACTTGACGATTGGGTGAAGGCCTAAAGGGTCGGGCCGATTGGTTGAATTGCGACCTTCTGGTCGGGCTGATTGGTTGGTTGTGGCCTTGGGTAAATGGGCGGTTGGTTGGTTGCGAAGGTGAGTGTTATCAATATAAATACGTGAAAATATTTATATTTTTAAGGAAAACACAACACATGATAAAGTTATGGTAGGGGATGGTCGGTAAGCTAACCTCGGGAGACCCATGTCTCCTAAGTGTTGCTCTATATAGCCCATTGCACAAAGCAAGGAGGGCCTGGGGACGATGTAGTTCTCCTTAGGACCAGTGGAGAGGTGAATCTGATTGAAAAAATTTGGTTTTGGGTTAGGCAATTTGTTTTGCAAAAGTTTGATGTCGCGGGGTAGGGTAATGTTGTCGGGTGTTGATAAGGTATTGGCGGTGTTGGCCTGTGGGGTAAATGAGTTATTGGTAGGATGGTCGTAGCTAACCTTTGGGAGACCGCATGTCTCCTAAGTGCTTCCTATATAGCCCATTGCACAAAGCAAGGAGGGGCCTCGGGACGATGTAGTTCTCCTTAGGGACCAGTGGGAGGAGGTGAATTCTGTAATTTGGTCAGTGGTTAGGCAACCTGTTGGTTGTAAAAGTTTGATGTTGGTAGGATAATGTTGTTTGGTGCTTGATAAGGTATCGCGTGTTGGTGGGTAAGTGAGTTATTGGCAGGATGGTTGAGCTAACCTTGGGAGACTCCATGTATCCTAAGTGTCCGCTTACATAGCCCATTGCACAGCAAGCTTTGTGAGGGCCTCAGACTCGGATGTAGTTCTCCCCTTAGGACTAGGAGAGGTGAATTCAGAAATTCTGGGTTGTGGTTGGGGCAATTTGTTGGTTGGGTAAAAATCTTGATATTGGTAGGGTAAGGTTGTTGGAGTTGGTAAGGGTATAGGTGAAGCGAGGTTAGCTTACCCAAGCATTAGGAGATGTGTCCCTGATTAAGGTCAACACATAATCCTAGATTCGGGTAAAAGAGGAAAAATGTCCCATACTGGAAAGAGCTAAACAAACCGCATATTATCATAGGATGAGCTTAATCCCTAGGAATCTTGCATAGGTGAGAAGTCGATAGGTGAAAAGAGTTGTATAATCACAATATATCGATATATACGTTATGTCCCTTGAGTTTTGTTGTTTTTAAGAATGGTGAGGTGAGGTGGATTTTATAGTTATTGGCACAAAGAGAACTTGTTATAAGGTGATTATTCCGATCAAAGAGATCCAAACCTAAATAGATGAGTCCATGACTCAAAAGTGATTTTGAATCACACTTTTATTTTTCCGGATATAGGACTTCGATTGATGCGGGAAGTCTATATGGGATATGCATTATGTTGTTTCTTGAGGTCTTTATGAAGCTGATCAATGCGAGAAGCTTCGATAGATGCTGACTTTGTATAGTCTGTCCTTCAAGGGAGTAGTCTATTTGTAGTAGCATGATGTGGCTTTTTGCACATAGTTTTACTTCGAGGAGCAGCCTAGTTTATAATAGCGGATGCAATTTTGCAAATAGCTGTCCTTCGAGGGAGCAATCTAGGTTAGGAGCTTGAGGTCTAGATGTGCATTTGGCATGAAGTATCTAGTTATACCAGTGAAGTTTGACTCAAGAATATCCCAGTAGAATCGTATAACGTGAGAACTTGTTATTTTGATACTCTTTAAGTCATGGACCAGACAAAAAGGGGGAAGGCATCTTTAAGAGGAGGTGATGATCAAACCATGTGAGCTTGATTATTTTGAGACCTGTAAACAAGGTGTAATGAGGTGGTAAATGAGCTCGGGGACCAGCGCAAGGTAGATAAGAAGTGATGTAACACCAACTAACAAAGAGAATGGTTAGAGATGCAAGGCATTAGGGGTTCAAATTGGTTTACCATTGCTTGGCTAAACTGATAAGTGACTGATACGTAGTGTGAGTGATAATGCAAGGCCCAATCCAATTGTGAGCAAATTTTCCACATTTTCTCTTTTCTAGTTTGGTTACATTTTGATTCTCTTCGAGAGACAAGATCACCAATCTTAAAGATACGCTATGAACTCGCTATCATAAGCATGCTTAATGCGCTTTTGATAAATTTGAAGGTGGTCAAGAGTGGCAAAAAGCTTGTTTAAAAAATTTAGGAGGGATAGATTCCGAAGTACTGACTCCATGGCACAAAGTGTGCGCGCAGCGAAGATGGCAAAATAGGCGTATGATGGTTCTAAGGGGTGAATTAAATGCTGTCTTTTTGGATACAATCATACTGACACGAGGTTTCTTGATGTAGGTGGATTCGAGAGAAATCCAAGACCACTACGATCTTTTTGTGTTTACTGGGTAGTTATAGGAATGATCGTGATGTCGGCCTTGCTTCATAAATACCGTAAACTCAAAACCCTTCCAAGCACACAAGGCGTCCTGAAGGTGAGGGCAAAACGACTACTGCCACAGGACATCGAGAAAAATCGATTGGAAGGGAAAACCACACTAAGGGGAGAGGTTCAGGGTAAGACAGAGGATGTGTCAACACCCCCATATGTTAGGTTGGTGTGGAAATTAGGGTGTTCAGAGATCACCTCCCCACACAATGGTCGAAGCCAGGTAGGATGCGTATGTAACTTTCCATACTCCTGTGAGGTGAAAGGTGATAACGTTGTGCCAGATAGGAGTGTATTCCCCAAATGGCGTAAGGTGTTCGAAAAATCCTCTACTGGGGATCTCGAAGTTGGGGATGTTGTCCGCGGGAAGGAAGTAGGTATTCCACAAATGGGAGGTGGGTTCATTGGTTAAAGGTGTGAGGTGATTTAAGATGGATGGTTTGAGGCGCGGTTGGAAGTAGATGGTTGAAATTTGGATCAATAGGTGCCTTGACCAGTACAAGCAGCATCATTGGGGTGATATAACATATTGTAGGTTTTGAAGGGGAAGTGTTACTTTGACAGTGTATGACTTCCCTCATACACAAAGATTTGATGCATCATGTAAGGTAGAACACATCCTGGCGGATCGAGAGCGGCTAGCACTCTTGTATTGGAACTCTCCCTCGAGAACATGAAGAGTTCGAGTAGTCGTGGCCCTACATAAATGTTGAGATCACGGTGCCTAAGGTAAGAAAGTAATACATCGTTGAATAGATACAACATGGTGGGTAGAACACAGCATGCGGCTAGGAGGGATATTCATCATTGGAAGGCTTTGGAAAGATGATATTTAGGATAGTACTGATCAAATCACTGCTCACAGCGTGCCAATTTCTTGGACATAGCGAGATAAAAGCGGGATAAAGATCTTCTACAAAAAAACCTTAATTTCTTCTTTGGAAAAAGCTGGCGGTGGCTTGCTATCTGAGGAGAGAAGTGGTTGTAGTGGAATTGTTTGGTGGGAGAAAGTGACATGGTTGGAGTGTTAAAATGGAGGCGCGGGTAAGGTTTTGTTAGATGAGACCTCTATACTGTGAAGGATGTCAGTCAAAGCATCGTCTGATTCGAGATGTTTGAATGTGATCATAAATTATGGAATTTTGATAGGAGAATTGGTGAAATTGTTTGATCATGGTGCGATAGGAAACTCCATC
>CM031241.1:232483579-232574423 GCA_018340775.1 Taxus wallichiana var. yunnanensis
TTGTATTTTCTTGGATCGTAACACTCTGTATCTTGTGTCCTTGCCTTATTGCTTTGGTTTTTTTCATGGATCGTGGCACACCTATTTGTATCGATTGATCACATTATGTTTGGTTTTTTTTTGCACTTTCGACATCACTCCATTGGATCTCCTTGTATGGAGCTATTACCTTTGCAGTGAAGCCTAGTGTCGATTGTTTTTATTTTTGTGATTGAAGCGGTGGATTTAGATCATAGTGCACAAAAAATGTAATGAAATTACTTATATAATTCAAATTAAGGGCAACCATAGAACACCAAATAACACAATATTTCATAATAATGATCTCAATATGTAATTAGAATAGTTTCGCCACTCGAGGGAAACCTCTAAACCATATAGTAAGACTCAAATGCTCAAATGATAATGAAATACTACCTGTAATCCCCTATATATACTATTCATATGCTATGGCCATCACCAAGGCTGACCTATTAAGCATGAGAAAGTATAAATGATATAATAAAATGATATGGTAAACCACAAGTCGGCTACCCATATCCTAATACAAGCATAGGTTAAGGGCGTAGCATGCCCTTCCCCTTCAAACCAACATTGTCCTTAACATTGAATAATCCTGGATGTTACTTTGCAGAAAACCTTTATCCTCCCGGTGGCATCTTCTATGCTCAGATTCTTCCACTTAATAAGGTATTCCTTAATGTCTCTTCTTCTTAGCCTCTTAAATGCCTGTTAAGTTTGCTCGAGTAATCTTCTCACGGCTCCAAAATGATTCTTCCTTCCTCATCAAGTTCGGTAACTCGTCTATGGGCTTTAAATTTCTGTCCAATAACTTTCTTCGGGCATGAAACATGGAATACCGTATGTGTGAAGATGGAGGCAACTCTAATTTATAAGCAACACTACCAATTTTTGTAGAACCCGATAAGGACCATAATATTTAGGAGCAAGTTTGTTTTCCTTTTACTGTTTCTTTAGGGACATTTGCTTGTAAGGCTAGAGATGTACAAAACGCAATCACCAATTTCAAAATTTCTTTTACTACGGTGTTGATACGCTTGTTGTTTCATCATGTTTTGTGTTAATGCTAAATTCTCCTTCAAACTAGCTAAAACATGTTGTTGATGTGAATGTGTTCCTCAACATCTCGACCTTAGTTTGCACCCTCAAGGAGGAAGTGATAGAAGGTGGATGGTAACCATATAATGCTAAAAATGGGGTCATCTAAGAAGAGGTATGAAAAGATGTGTTATACCACCATTTTGCAGCTGGTATCCATTTAATCCACCTTTCCTACTTATCTAATACAAAACAACGTAAATACCCCTCTAAGCATTTGTTGACCATACTGTTGCCCATCAGTTTGAGGATGATAAGATGAACTCGTGAGCTATCTCGAGTACCCAAACATGAAAATAATTCTATCCAAAATTACTTGTGAAAATAGGAGCATGATCACTTCTGATTATCTTTAGGGTTCCATGTAGCCTTTGAAGCTGTCTCTAAAAAAATAGCTATGGTATCGTACATTTGTTAGCTTGAATGGATGTGATAGCGCACAAAAATGGGCATATTTTTGACCCTATCCACAATCACAAAAATAACATTCTTACCCTCTAAAAAAGGTAATCTGGTGATGAAATCCATGGAGACCTCCTCCATCTCTCAGGAATTGGTAAGGGTTGCAAATAAACACAATGTCTTAATTGTTTCCCCTTTGTTGTCATTGGCACACTAAACACTCGATACAAATTTTAGTACATCCCCATTGAATCCTTCCCAACATAATTCTCTTTTTATTCTATGATATGTCTTCAAAAACCCGAGTGTCCCCCAACATGTGAGACATGTAGCTCTACAAGAATTTTATGCTTCAACTCGAGAATCTTTACTCAAGTATAACCTATCCTTGTACCCATAGGGCATTACCTTTCCACTCAAATTTGTTAGATGTCATAGATCCTTGCTTGGTATTCTATATTAGAGATTGTGTATCCTTATCTTAATTCCATTCCAATCTTGCTTCATCCACCCAATCAGTGTCAACATGGACATTCCAAATAGTAAGGCATCTGCGGATGTATCCCTTCTCTTGACAGCGCATCAACTACTACATTTTCTTTACCCTTTTGTATATGATTTCAAAATCATAACCCAAAATTTTTGTTACCCACTTTTGTTGTTCCTCAGATGATAACCTTTGCTCCAAAAGTATTTGAGACTATCATGATCAGTTTTTACCTTGAAGTGTCTACCCATGAGATAGGGCCTCCATTGCTTCACCGCATGAAGAATAGCCATCATTTATTTCTCATAGACAAGTTTGAGCAGATATTTTCCTTTGAATTGGCTACTCTCAAATGCAATTGGTCTTCCTTCCTACATTAGAATTTCTCCCAATCCTGATCTTGAAGCGTCACATTCAACAATGAAGGTTTTTGAGAAGTTGGGAGTAGCCAAACTAGGTCTTGCACATGGCTTCCTTAAGGCATGTTGGTTCGAAAATCTATCAATTGGGCGAGATCTATGGATAAACGAGCCAGCGGTGTGCGGGGGCATAGCCCCTCTTTGAGTCGGCAAAGTGAAACGGTTTATTGTTATTCTACTAGCGGAATGCATGCAAGTCTCACAATATTCTACCTTCGGGGTTTGGGATCCGTTATCAGTAAAAATTGACAAGGCAATTTTAGCGATAACCATACCGAAAATTTTGTTTCGATCCCTCATTAGGGATCCTTCACGTTGAAACATTGTAAAACCCCTTCCCGGAAATCTAGTTTTCAAACTTAGTCTTTTGAGCCTTTTTTGGTTTAGGCGCATGGATTTGCCTTGCAGCAAAAAGTTTCGGTGCGCCCACTTTAAAGCCTTTGGCGCATGGTTTTCCATGTTAGCACGTCTTTTGGTGCACCAAAGGATGTTAAGTCTCTTTAAGTGCGCCAAAGGCGCATGTGCCTTATAGTTGACATTGCTTTTGTTGCGCCACTTTTGATTAGCGCACCAAAGAGCGCACATAACTTCATGTCGACAATGCATATAGTGCGCCAGTGCGCTCAATCTTCTGTTTATCAAATACTTTCGTGCACCAAAGGGCGACGCTTTCCCCCTAATCGACAGAACTTTCATGCGCCATTTCAAAAGTGGTTGGCGCATTGATGACAAGTTTTTCTATATATATCAGTGCGCGCCCAATGTCATTTTCATTCTTTTTGTCGAGCACGTGATCACTCTGGACTTGTCGGCCTCTGTTCCATCGCTTTCATCGTCCCGTGGACCCATTGAAAATTTTCGCTATATATCTAAGGTAAGAGGTTCTCCCTCTTTTCCATTTCGTGCTTTTGTGTTCTTGGTCTGCGTTGTGGTTTTCTAGCCGGTGTTAAAATAAGATTGGTTGAAACTGGTTTCCCCCTTGTCTGCTGTCTGTTTCATTATCTTCTTTCCTCCTCCCTTCCTCCCTCTTTCCAGGATCTGCTTTGGTAAAGAGTGTTGTTTTGAAAATGGCTTGTCTGCTAAACCTTTTACGAAACCTTATATGTCCAAGCGACCTTTGAAGTGGAAGAAAGAATGAAAAGATTTGAGCAATTAAGTTTAGTTACATGGCACGTGGCTTTGGCACGTCTTGTTACACTTAAGGCAGGTTGCGCCCTTTGGTGCATCTACCAGCTTGTTACATAATTGAAACCCGCGCCAATAGTGCACCCTTTTGTCTGCTGTGCAGCTAGAACTCATGCACCCTCGGGCGCGCCTTTTTCACATGCTACAAGTGTCAATCCCGCGCCCTCTCAAAAGCCTTTGGCGCACCATTTATCCATGTTACATGTTGTTTCCACGCGCGAAAGGCGCACCCGGCTTCCATGCAACACAAGCCTTATTCGCGCAAGTATTAAGTTATAAAGGCGCAGACGACAAACCCTCCATTGCAACAACATGATGTTGTGTAAACCCTCCATGCGCCGCAAAAAGCCTTTAGCGCACCATTTGTTAATGTTACACAATCTATCCATGCGCCAAAAGGGTGCAAAATCCCAATGTAACACACAATTTTCATGCGCCCTCTATAAAATGCAATGCTACATCCATGCGCCATGCACCTTTGCTGCTTGAGATAACCTCTGCAACACTCTTTTTCTGTGCGCCTTATCCATTTGGCCTGCAACATGCAATTTTCATGCGCCCTGCGCCCTGAGCCTTAAAATCTCTAACTCTTTCTTCTGCTAGCATTCCAATGGAAGATCAAATGACTAATTCAACCTTTTTGGATTGGGTCTCACTTCTTCTTCATGCAGATCAGCAGGCAATCGAGTTCGAAAGAACACATGTCTACGTCAAGCAAGAAACCCACCAAACCAAGAGGAAAGGCTAAGCTGACAGAAGAAGAGATGAAATACAAATATCAGAGGGTCAGGATGCCCGAATCACAGGCTGAGTGCAGTATGGATGTCAGAGACTCAGAATTGGGTCACATTGACATGGAGGAATTAAGGTTAGAACTCAAAACGTTACGAGAGAGTCCATGGATGGACAAGTTAATGGCGGTGCTCTGCACTTTCTAGGAGGATCCCGTCAACCACTTTATCAACAACGAATTCATGATGGTGGTTGCCATGACAATGTTACAACAAAGACAGATGTGTCGAAAGAGTAAGGGCGAGGCGGTCATGACCTCCACGCCCGTCATTTTGAGTTGATACTTGCATCCTCACCACCGGAACTTCGTAGGCTGTGCCAACAAGAATGCATCAAGGCTTGGGAGGACAACGAAGACCGGTGCATGCGGTTGATGAATGAGATCTACCTAAAGAACAAGAAGGTGGTGACCCGTGGCCCTGGGACTATCCACCGAAGTGATTTCTCGAGAGGAACTCAACCCAATCTATCACCTTCACGGCGAGTCTTTAGGCTTTCGATGCCCACTACTTCCATAAATGAATCTTGAGGTACTTGGAGACAATGAATAAAAATTTTCCGATCAGTAGCTTTTCTTTGGGGAAATAATAAGCAAAGACACCATCTCCGAGCAAATACAACAATTCTCCACACAATGAGTGTTCCATATGAACTCCTATGTAGTCTACGCTTTGCATCTGAAAGAGATTATCCAGGGGCTAAACTGAAGTGGAGTATGGCCTCGAGCCAAGATATATGATTACTACCTGCAGCTAAGGTTGGAGAATAGCATCTCCCAGGTTTGCAAAAATCAACGATGCATTCTTCTATCATGTCATCTCACTGCTGAGGCCAAACATGACTCATAGCGGACAACCAAAAATATAGCGGCGATCCACGGAGAAATGGGGGCCTGTTCACCCAATTTCCCACGTTCACCTATCGAGGGCTGCCAACTTTTTGGGAGAGCCGGCCAGCTACCAAGGTATCTTTGGGCCTAAGATGATTCTACTAGAATCACAAGACAGGCTGGTCACATACCACGAGAAGTGCCTCAAAGAAAGAAGGGTGGAACTCCTTTCCCCCTCACGGTGGGCGATACATGCTCCACCCACCATAAGGCGAAGGAAATGTTCGCAGAATCGAGCTACTCAACTTGAAGCATGACTTCCCGGCCAGGCCTACCTTTGACCCAAGAGGCTGCTGCCAATAGCGAAGCTCGATCCGATCCATGTCCCTCAAATTGAGGATATTTACATTGACGTTCTCCATGAGGCGGAACTCAGAAGAAAGGATCACTCTCGCTTGGCATTGGCAGAAATCATCCAATACGGAGTGGCCATTGTCCCAAAAGGCTACAAACAACGAGAGGATGAAGTGGACAAGGTGTATAATGACACGAGATGGGGACAATTGGCCCTTCCCGCCATTGGCAGAAACAAGGCTCCTCAACAATTGAGAGAGGGTCAAAGAGACTATGCGGAGAACAGAGCATTGGTGCCACATGAACGGACTAATCTACCTCGGGGTAGATTTCACAACTTCCCCTTTGGGCAACGCACCTCCACGGTCCAAGAAGCAGCTAAAAGGCAAAGGTGCAGAAGGTGAAACTAGCACCATTCGGAAGAAGCCCCGAGAGTCCTCTTTCCACGGCACCGAGCAGTTATAACTCTGGAGGAAGAATGTGACGAGGATAGTCCTATACGCCCATCCACCTGGGATGTCGGCATTGCTACTGACTTCGAGAGGTCCCTTCTATCTTCTTCTTCTCTTCCTTCCCCTCCTCGAGTGACTCAAGCGACCATCCCTTTGGTCGTGTCCTCTCCCCTTCTTCTACCCTTTCCCACTCGCTTCTTCATCTATCTTCTCCTCCTCGCTGATTTGTCTTCCTCTATTTCTTCCCTCATCTCCGAGCTCCCTTCCCTTCCTATGTCTTTTGCGATTCGGTTTCCCTTCCTCCGTGGACATTTCTTGGTATTCTTTCAATGCCGCCGCCACGTGTCTCCACGTTTTCCCCTCCTCTACCGTTCTTGCCTCCCCCTCATGCTCTCCGGTCCTTCTTATAGGACCGGCTTGGATCTCTCAAAGCGGTTGAGCCAAAGAAAGAGGAAAGTTCCCATCGCTCAGATGGACTTTTTGTAATTCCGGCCAAAGGGCAAAGAAGCACAAGCCGATTACACGCTTCTCGAAAAGTGCTGCAGGTGAGAGAGTTATGGAAATAGCTTACCCCGACCCCCTCAAAGAGAAAGAAGATCGTCTCCGCCCAGTTTCACCGTGTCCCAAGTCACAATGGGGACATCCTCTGCGAAAGTCTCAGGGGAAGCTCTTTCCGCAACGATTGATGCACTCTGCAAAAAGCTTGAGAAGCGAAAGAGGAGAAAAGGCTCTTTGAAGGAGCGAGAAAAAATATCTGCTTCAAGCCTTACGAGAAGATGGGAAGTGCACCTCCACAATCGCCACTTTGAAACTCCCGAGCCGCTCGGTCGGAGAAGATCAATGAGTATTCAAAGATCGGCGGGTGTATGGCGTTTCATTGGAGGAGCCAAATCCTCAAGGATAGTGAAAGAGTAATCGCCGAGTATATCAGTTTATACCTAAACATCGGAAGGCGAATAAGGAACTCCAAGTGCTTAACGTCCGATATCGGAAGAGTTAGAACATGCTAGACTCTAGTACAAGACCTTCCAACAAATGTTCATTGTCACCGAAGATCAAGTTAAGTTCGGAGTCTTCGGCCATCCAGGACCTCAACAAAACTATGTCCACTCTGGACTATCGGATAGATCAGCTGGAATTCGTTTTGGAAAAGATAGACAAGGTAAAGGAAGAGGCCCTGGATGCAATGCATCAAATGGAGAAAATTGTTCTCGCCATGACTCCAGGGTTGCTCACTCCTTCCCTTACCTTGAGATCAGCTGATGAAACTATCCGGATCTTCAAGGAGATCACTTCTCAAGGGACAGGGCCAGAGGTCACATTCGACACCGAATCTATCAACAACCTCTTTTGGCTGTAGGGACTTCACCAGGGTTCCTCATCGAGGCGGAGAAAGATTATTCTAAACTCCCGAGAAAAGATCATAGATGAGCGGGAGACTTGCGAAGTAATCGGCGAACGGCACAAGGATCCATCACAGGATCAATTTGACTGATGATCAGCAAGTTTTTAGAATACCGTGCTCGAGTTCCACATATCATCGCCCAGCAAGACATCGAAAAGCAGGCGACCCCCTTTCGGCCGCAGGATGATGATGACGAGTAGCTTCTTCTTCTTCTTCTTCCTCTTCCTCTTCTCTCTATTCTCTTGACTTTACGAAATGTCTAAAATGTGTTGATACAAATGATGACCTCATCCATGTTGCATCATGGGATGATGTCATCCATCAAAATTGTCAAGTCAACATGACTTTTAGATATTTAGTAAATATCTTTGTAAATAGGTGGTTGGCTCCATTTTGCCTTCTCTCTCCCTCATCTTCTATAAATATAGGAATACTTGTTGTATTCGAGGTGAAAATTTTTAGATAGAAATAGAAGTGAGGAGAGAAAGACTTTGAGCTTTCTTGTAATAGAAAAGACAGAATACAATTATTCGGACTTTGTGCTCGATAGATGTGTTATACATTAGATCTTTCTTACGTTAGATTTGTATGTGTTTTATCATTAGATTCATATCTACTTTTCCGTCATTTGTTTATCAAGTATTGCTTTGTTTATTTATGCAAGTAGGTTTGGCTCACATTTACTACCAAACTAAAAACATAAATCTTCGACCTTTACTTTGGAATTCATTTCTTTTCTTCCTTCTGATCTGTTCTTTCTCTTCTCCCTTTTTCATTCCTTTCTTTTCGCAGGCTGAAACACTCTCTTGGGATGAGATCCCAACCCCGAAGGCGAGAATCTGTGAGACTTGCATAGTTCCTGCTAGTAGAAATAGCAATAAACCAGTTTCACTTTGCTTTGTCTCAAAGAGGGGCTAAGCCACTGCACTGCTGGCTCGTCTGCCATAGATCATCTGTCCACGCGATGATTTTCGGACCAACTTGAGCTTTTGGCGACTCACTGGGGAACGGATAGATCTGTCAGGATCTATGGTGGTGGTATAATATAAAATCAGAAAAATAATAAAATCGCTGCCAGTTTGCAAATCTCCACTTTTTGTTGAAAATCCAAAAATTTGCAAAAGTGCCCAAAATTGAAAATTTTCTTCTGAGATCCATAGATCGGGCCTAGTTACAGATCTTTAGTTCACTGAGTTTTTATCAAAGTTAGCATTTTTCCGTAGATCTGAGTTTTTGACTATTTTCTAAAAAGTTTGAAACCCTCTGAAAAGTAAAGATCAGATCTGAAAATCAGCCTGCTATTCTTCCCTGCCATCTTATCCTCGCTACTATTTGTCATTAACCGCAATCGGTTTTTCGAAGAGGATAGTTTTAAATATCTAGAAAAGTGCATGCTGCTGGTTTTTGTCAGAAAAACCAGAAAATCAGCAAGTACACCCAAAAACAAAGTTTGAATCTACATCATAACATTGCGAGATCTGGAAGGTACACTTGCGAGTGAACCTTTACGCACAACAAGAGAGCCCGTGGAGAAGTTGATCCCACTTTTGATCCGCCTTCAAAGGCACCATTCAGCGTAACACTGGCACGTTTTTCAGCGCTAAGCTCGGCTAGCCGGTCATCCAGGAGTGTCTCACCTCCACGAAGAAAAAGTCTTTTACAAAGAGCATCTACATCCCTTTGTAGTGCCTGCACGCTCAGTGGAACCACCCTCCCAGCTCGTGTGCTTTTTCTAGCCTTTCAAATGGCGGTACCATGGGAAATGCTATGGGTCCTCTCATGCACTGCCACATCCGGTTCACGCGCTCCCTCACGAGAAACCAAAGAATTTTCCTAAATTCGGCGGGAGCGAAAATCAAAGCACGGATTCCCACATATCTCGCATTCATCATGTCATGCAGGTATTTTGGATGTGACTCGCGAAGATGTGTCGGTTCGCCTTTTACTCGGAAACTCTACGAGGGCCCGCTGGCCCAGAATGGTTTCAGCATTTGCCGGGATCTATCACTAGTTGGGCAACCTTGCGAGAAGCTTTTGAAGAGCAGATCTGAAGCCTTCGAGAAGATGCATTTGCGTTGTTATCACGGATCACGCACCTAAAAAAAGAAGCCAATGAGACTATGCGCGATTTCGTCACCCGGTTCAATGCATTAATCAACCGTGTCCCTACTGCCATGCTTCCAACACCGGAGAATCAGAAGTGTTTCTTCGTGAACGCCATGAGCTCAAAAGTCAGCTTCTTGCTCCTTCAAGAGCGAGTAGCTACCCTGCCGCTCGCTCAGGCTGCTGCCATTCGGATAGAAGACAATTTGATAATATCTGGCGAGTTGAAAAAGGAATCATCAAAGTCCAAATCTTCAGATCCCTACTTTCTTTACTTCGGCCTCGATCCGGCATTCCAAAAGATGGCGAATGATTTGCTCGCATTGAAGAAGCAGTTGGCCCAGGCTCCTAGTTCCTCATACCGGGATGTTCCACGAAGGAGTTTCGTTCCCAATAATGTTTCACAAAGGCCGCGCCTACCTGCAACTGCTCCACGATTGGCGCTTGAAGCTCCTCCGGTCAATGCTGCTGGCCAGAGATTGAAGAAGAAGAGCGATCTTATGAAGAACCTTCGTCTCAAGGAGAAGATGATCAAGATGTCGGTGAGCCAGTGGCGACTCTACTATTGGATACATGGAATTTGATGAGGACGAATCGATGAAGAAGAGAGTACTCGGGCTATCTGTGGACAATCCTACACTATTTTTACCCGCTCGCATGAGAAAGGAAGCGGAAGTTGCTGCTCATGTCCGGCAGGAGAAGGCCGTGTCAAACGCGCCTCCAACCATTGTTAAAAGAGGTAATCCTCTTCCTACTCAACTCCTGTTAAGTCTTTTGCGAAAGTCTTTTCCGCCCATCTCTCCTCCGAATCAGTCCCCTCATATTCCTATCAAGATCGGTAACCTGTTCCACCATCGCGAAGTGAAGGACTCATTCCCTCACCAACGCAACCCTTGGCGCATTCGATATAATAGATCATGCAAAAAGACCAAGATCCAAATGTCTCAAGGTGAGTACCTTCAGGTCAAATCTCGAAGCAGATTGGTAAGATTAACCAAATACATTGAAAGCCAAGGCTATTACGTCTAAACGGGTTTCCCAAAGGAATCCTCTTAACTCCCCACGAATCCCACATAAATGTTGTTTCATCTACATCGAGAGCGAGATAGAACCTTTCTATCTCTCTCTCTAATCAACGAGGCATAAGTTGAGCAATTGTATAATTGATTCGGAGCTTGACGATAATGTCATGCCGCGAAAGTCGCCCATGCTTTGGGCCTCACTCTTACCAAGCCTTTCGGCGAGATGTTATTCATTAGAAACCAAGCAAGTTCCGTTGGTTGGCCAAATCAAAGCCTGATTTGCGTTTTGCGGCTTTCCCAGAGATAAAAGAGTAAAAATAGCGAGTCCTTGTCTGACATTCCGGCCCCTATGGAATTACTCTGGGAAGAAGCTTTGCGTGAAGTTGGTAGAAATTCACATGGACTGATCTAAAGCTAGAATACCCGTCAAAGGTGTGATGCGGACTTTAGAACCGAGAATCGCAAAAAAGTACTTAGTTACTAGCTCACGAGGACCCCAAAGCCCAAATCCTTTTGAATCATCGGGGATGGGGAACTACTTCTTATCTACGAGACGGTACGAAAGGGCGTTTTTGTTCGAAAAGGATCTTAATGAGATCTCGGACCTTGCGGTTTGATGGCGGTTGTGCAATTAGTGGATGTGGCACCGGAATCGTGCTAATATCTTCCGAAGAGGAGGTAATCCCTCTTTCTTTCAAGTTGCGGTTTTCAATACTACTAACATCTTTTCTTGAGTATGAATCTCTGTTACTCGGTATGTAAGCTGCGAAGGAAAGGGGAATTAAAAATCTAAAGGTACAAGGTGATCTTTGAGCTAGTTGTAAATCAGGTCAAAAGGATTTACCAAGTGAAAATGAAAGGCTCGAGCACTACCGCTTGTGCGCATGTATGGGATAGCATCGAGGAATTTGATGCCTTTTCGATAGAAGCCCAATTCCCAAGAGCTCAAATGATATGGCTGATTCATTGGTCGTTTCAGCATCTCTCATGCTCCCGCACGGGTTTGAAAACGATCAAATACACCATTGAAGTGGTTTTCCGCCCGAGCGTGCCAGACAACTCTCAGCATTGGCAGGTATTCAACGATGATAATCACCTCATTGCCTTTCTAGAAAAATCAGAAAATTTTGACGAGTTGTATTTTGAAGGATCCACTTCTACATGCCGTGAATCAATCAACGGTCAAAACCATGAATCAGAGGAGAAAGACGGCATATGTCAGCTCAAAGGAAATAAAATTCCGAAGGGCCTGGTTTCTCTGGAGCGCCTGTTTGACAGGCATGACCGTTTTGTGAAAAAGAAGAGGCGAGATGGTCCTGACTCATCCCCAGAGACAGAACCAGTCAATATAGGTTCTGAGGCACACCCGCAATTTGTAAACATTGGCAAATGTTGCACACCTGAAGAGAAGCGGAAATTTGTCAAGTTGCTGAAGAAATATGTGGATGTATTGGCATGGTCTATGCGATCTAAAGTCCTTCAAGCGAAAGGACGTTCGGCATGACATACTGGCGTTGAAAGAAGATGTCAAAGCCTTTCTTGGAAGCAAAGGCATTATAATCCTAAGATCTCGGGTACCACCTAGGCTGAAATTCGAGAAGATCTTTGGATGCGAGAATCATCTTCCCTATCCATCACGACACTTGGGTAGAAAATATTGTGCCGATCTGCAAGAAAAATGGTGAGATACGCATATGCGTAGACTTTGAAAATTTGAATCAAGCTTCGCTTGAAGGACAACTACCCTCTTCCGATAATGGATCAAGTTACGCAGCGATGGCTGAATCGGATCGAGATCTTGTGCTTGATGGTTTTCGAGCTGATCAGTTGAAGTCTGCTTTGAAGATCAATTCAAAACAGCATTCACTACTCACTGGGGGTACATTTGCCTACAGCGGGATGCCTTTTGGCCTAACTAATCTGGTGCCACTTTTCAGTGGGCCATGGACTTTGCATTTAAAGGTATGATGGGAAAATTCATTGTAGTTTATCTAGATGACTTAACCGTGTTCTCTAAGCAGTGAAGTGATCATTGTGATCACTTAGAGCAAGTATTGGCAGTGCCGAGAACATGGAATCTCCTGAATCCCAAAAAGTCCGTTTTGGAGTCACGGAAGGGGTTGCTAGGGCATGTGGTTAGTAAAGAAGGCGAAGATAGATATTGAAAGGGTTAAGGCTATTCAGAGCCTTACTCGCCTACAAAGCTCAAGGCCCAGGTGTTCATTCTTTCTTCGGAAAGGTGAACTTTCTTAGGCATTTTGTTCGACTTTGCTGAAAAGACTCGCCACATCTTGAACATGATGAAAGGATCACCCACTTTCGGATGGAGTGAAGAAGGAAAAGGTCATTTGAGGAAATAAAAGCTTACATTGCTCGCGCTGCGGATCCTGGTATGTCCCGACTTCTCGAAGGACTTCATCATGTATAGCTACGCATCGGAACATCTTGTATCTGCGATCTTAATGCAAAAGAATTCCGAAGACATCGAATCCCGATTGCATTCATGAGTTCTCCCCTCAAGCCTCATGAGTTGAAGATGACTTAATTGGAAAAGCATGCCTTTGTCGTTGTCAAAGCAGTGAAGAAATTCAGGTATTACATTCTAAACTCGCATACGGTGGTCTTTGGTCCACGACACGGCGGTGAAATCAGTTCTAACTCAGCAGGAGTTAGGAAGTTTGAGAGGGAATTGGATCGCAAAGGTCCAGGAATATGACCTGGATATTAAACCAACCAAGCTGGTAAGGGGCAAGGGCCTGTGTCAGCTAATGGCTGAAAACAAAGATTCAGAAAACCCTAAAGGAAAAGAGGACTGTACCGACGAAGAGCAAAGCCCTCTAGAGGAACCTGATTCTCTGCCTCTAGTTTTATTTGTTGCAACTAGTGATGAGTGGTACTCCGACATCGCTTTCTTCCTTACCTACGGCGAATGCCCAATGCACCTAATCGCAAAGGAGAAGCGCACTATAAAGCTCAGGGCAGCTAAATATGTCATCTGGGATGACGGTTTATATAAGTGCGGGATAGACGGTGTCTTCCTGCGATGTGTTGACAAAGCCCCGGCAAGTAAAAGCTGCACGGAAAGTTTTCACAATTCAGCTTTGTGGAGGCCATTTTTCTTCTTCCGTGGATGACTGACACAAGATCATTCGAGCTAGGTACTATTGGCCGACACTCTTTCGAGATGCGATTACTGGGTGGCAAAGTGTGAACCACCTCGGCGAATTCATCGGCAAGCCCGGAGTTGGCTGCCCTTCCCTAAGGCCGGTCATTATCAATGAACCATTCGGGCAATGGGGAATTGATTTTATTAGCGCCTCAATCCTCAATCGAGTGCCGGACATAGCTATGTCCTTATAGCAACGGATTACTTCACTAAGTGGGTGGAAGCCATACCCGTCAAGCATGCCACTTCTGAGGTGGTTTGCAGTTTTATCAAAGAAAATATCATTGTCAGGTTCGGCGTTCCAAACAAAATCGTTGCTGATAATGCTTCTAACTTCTCCTCGCGGGAAGTTATTAGTTTTTGCTATGAATATGGGATAACTTTAGCACATGCCTCGGATTATTACCCTCAGGGAAATGGTCAGGCGGAATCCAGTAATAAGAACTTGGTGACCATCATACGGAAATTAGTAGATGAGAATCAGCGGATGTGGCACAAGTCTTTGTACGACGCTTTGTGGGCAGACCGCATTACTCCCAAGAGATCTCTCGGCATGTCACCTTTTCAAGTGTTATATGGCACTGATGCCGAACTTCCCATTTCTGCTGAACTTCCTGCTCTACGCTTGGCACGAGTAATCGAAGATGAAACTTTCCAGAATTCTCTAGAAAAGAGAATCATGTATCTTGCAGAACTTGAAGAAAAGAGAGTAAGAGTGGTCGACAGGATCACTGAACATCAGAATCAAGTAAAGAGGCTTTTTGATAAGAAAGCCAAGCAGAGAAATTTTCAAGTGGGAGACCTTGTCCTCTTGTGGGACAAGCAAAGAGAGCCAAAGGGGATGCACGGAAAATTTGATTCCTGTGGAGAGGGCCCTTCAAAATCAAGAAACTCAATGGAGAGAATAGTTTCTATCTCTCATATCTGGATGGAGCTGAACTCCCGCTTCCTATAGCGGAAACATCTCAAGATCTTCGAGGAAGTAGAGCTTGCTCTCTTTTACTACGATTTGCTTTTAAGTTGTGTGTTTGCTTTTGTCGTGTGTTTGCTTTCGGTTTGTCGTGTGTTTCTTTTGTTCTCCCTCCAGGTCCCCCTTGTTTTGACTCCGTACCCAATGGATAGGCACATATGAGTGGGATTCTCTACCCCTTGAGTTTGCTCGAGGATAGTCCCCGAGAAGAGCATTTGTTATCTCGTAAAAATTGACAAGGGCAATTTTACCGATAACCATACCGAAAATTTTGTTTCGATCCCTCGTTAGGGATCCTTCGCGTTCGAAACGTTGTAAAATCCCTTCCCGGGAAATCTAGTTTTCGAACTTAGTCTTTTTGAGCCTTTTTTGGCTGGGCGCATGGATTTGCCTTGCAACACAAAGTTTTGGTGCGCCCACTTAAAAGCCTTTGGCGCATGGTTTTCCATGTTAGCACGTCTTTCGGTGCGCCAAAGGATGTTGAGTCTCTTTTGCGTGCGCCAAGGCGCATGCGCCTTATTGTTGACATTGCTTTTGTTGCTCCACTTTTCGGTGCGCCAAAGTGCACATAACTTCATGTCGATAATGCATATGGTGCACCAAAGCGTGCGTCAATCTTCTGTGTCCGAAATACTTTCGTGCGCCAAAGGGCCACGCTTTGTTGTGAAACTTTCATGCGCCATTTCAAAAGCGGTTGGCGCATTGATGAAAAGTTTTTCTATATATATCCGTCGCGCCTTAATGTCATTTTCATTCTTTTTGTCGAGCACGTGATCACTCTGGACTTGTCGGCCTCTGCTTCGTCGCTTTCATCGTCTGTGGACCCATTGAAAATTTTCGCTATATATCTAAGGTAAGAGGTTCTCCCTCTTTTCCATTTCATGCTTTTGTGTTCTTGAGTCTGCGTTGTGGTTTGCTAGCTGTGTTAAAATAAGATTGGTTGAAACTGGTTTCCCCCTTGTCTTTGTCATCTGTTTCATTATCTTCTTTTCCTCCTCCTCTTCCTCCCTCTTTCCAGATCTGCTGGTAAAGAGTGTTGTTTTGAAAATGGCTTGATCTGCTAAACCTTTTTTGAAACCTTATATGTCCAAGCGACCTTTGAAGTGGAAGAAAGAATGAAAAGATTTGAGCAATTAAGTTTAGTTACATGGCGCACTAGCGCATCTTGTTACATCTTAAGACATTTGCACCCCTTTGGCGCATCTACCGGCTCATACATAGTGAAACCCGCGCCAATGGCGCACCTTTGTCTGCTCAGCTAGAACTCATGCACCCTCAAGGCGCGCCTTTTCGCATGCTTCAATATCAATCCCGCGACCTCTCAAAAGCCTTTGGCGCACCATTTATCCATGTTACATGTTGTTTGCAGACGCGCCAAAGGGTGCACCCGGCTTCCATGCAACACAAGCCTTATTCACACAAGTATTAAGTTATAAAGGTGCGGCGCACCCTCCATTGCAACAACATGATGTTATATAAACCCTCAATGCGCCGTCAATGCAAAAGCCTTTGGCGCACCATTTGTTAATGTTACACAATCTATCCATGCGAAAGGCGCACCGAATCCCAATGTAACACACAATTTTCATGCGCCCTGCTATAAAATGCAATCTGCACTACATCCGTGCGCCATGCGCCTTTGGCGCCAGTGATAACCTCTATGAACACTCTTTTTGTGTGCGCCTTATCTATTTGGCTAGCTGACATGTAATTTTCATGCGCCTGCGCATACGGCCTTAAAATCTCTAACTCTTTCTTCTGCTAGCATTCCAATGGAAGATCAAATGACTAATTCAACCTTTTTGGATTGGGTCTCACTTCTTCTTCATGCAGATCAGCAACTGAGTTCAAAAGAACACATGTCTACGTCAAGCAAGAAACCCACCAAACCAAGAGGAAAGGCTAAGGCGCGAGAAGAAGAGATGAAATACAAATATCGAGAGGTTAGGATGCCGAATCACGAGGTTGAGTGCGGTATGGATGTCGAGACTCGGGAATGGGTCACATTGACATGGAGGACTTCTGGGTTAGAACTCAGAAAGTTACAAGAAGTCCATGGATGGACAAGTTAATAGGCAGTGCCCTGCACTTCGCCGGAGGAATCCCCGTCAGCGCTGTCAACAACGAATTCATGATGGTGATTGCGCAATGTTACAACAAAGACACAAGATGTGTCGAGAACAGTAAGGGCGAGGCAGTCATAAACCTCACTGCCCGTCATTTTGAGTTGATACTTGGCATCCCTCACCACCGGAACTTCGTGGCTGTTAGCCAACAAGAATGCATCAAGGCCTGGGAAGACAACGAAGACCAGTGCATGCAGTTGATGAATGAGGTCTACCTAAAGAACAAGAAGGTGGTGACCCGGTGGCCACAGACTATCCACCGAAGTGATTTCTCAGAGGAACTCAGCGATACTATCACCTTCCTGAGCAGAGTCTTCGGGCTTTCAGATGCCCACTACTTCCATAAATGGATGCTGAGGTACTTGGAGACAATGAATAAAAATTTGCCCGATCAGCGCTTTTCTTGGGGGAAATAATAAGCAACACCATCTCCGAGCAGCTACAACAATTCTCCACAATAGGAGTGTTCCATATGAACTCCTATGTAGTCTACGCTTGCTGCGCATCTGAAAAGAGATTATCCAGGATAAACCGAGAAGTGGAGTATGGCCTCGAGCCAAGATATATGATTACTACCTAGAGCTAAGGTTGGAGAATAGCATCTCCCAGTTGTAAAAATCAACGATGCATTCTTCTATCATGTCATCATCACTGCCCGCTTGAGGCCAAACATGACTCATAATAGGACAAAAAAAATATAGTGGCAGTCACGGAGAAATGGGGGCCTGTTCACCCAATTTCCCATGTTCACCTATCGAGGGCTGCTTGACTTTTTGGGAGAGCCAACCAAGCTACCAAGGTATCACTGGGCCTAAGTGATTCTACTAGAACTATCAAGGCACAGTGGTCACATACCATGAGAAGTGCCTCGAAAAGAAAGAAGGGTGGAACTCCTTTCCCCCTCACGGTGGGCCGATACACATGCTCCACCCACCATAAGGCGAAGAAATGTTCGCAGAATCTGGAGCTACTCAACTTGAAGCATGACTTCCTAGTTAGGCCTACCTTTGACCCAAGAGGCGCCTACCAAGAGCGAAGGTCGATCCGATCCATGTCCCTCAAATTGAGGATATTTACATTAGCGTTCTCCATGAGGCGGAACTCGAAGAAAGGATCACTCTCGCTTGGCATTGGCGGAAATCATCAATCTGAAGTGGCGATTGTCCCAAAGGCTACCAAACAATAGAGGATGAAGTGGACAAGGTGTATAATGACACAGATGGGGACAATTGGCCCTTCCTGGCCATTGGCAGGAACAAGGCTCCTCAAACAATTGAGGAGAGGGTCGAGAGACTATGCGGAGAACAGAGCATTGGTGCCGCATGAGCGGATTAATCTACTTCGGGTAGATTTCACAACTTCCCCTTTGGGCAACGCACCTCCACGGTCCAAGAAGCAATTGAAAGGCAAAGGTGCGAAGGTGAAACTAGCACCATTCAAGAAGAAGCCCTCGAGAGTCCTCTTTCCACGGTGCGAACAGGTTATAACTGCGGAGGAAGAATTGTGAGAGGATAGTCCTATACGCCCATCCACCGAGGATGTCGGCATTGCTTACAACTTCGAGAGGTCCCTTCTATCCCTTCTTCTTCTCTTCCTTCCCTCCTCGAGTGACTCAGCGACCATCCCTTTGGTCATGTCCTCTCCCCTTCTTCTACCCTTTCCCCTCCTTCTTCATCTATCTTCTCCTCCCTCACCGATTTGTCTTCCTCTATTTCTTCCCTCATCTCCGAGCTCCCTTCCCTTCCTATGTCTTACTGCATTGTAGTTTCCCTTCCTCCCGTGGACATTTCTTCAGCCTATTCTTTCAATGCTCGCCGCCGCGTGTCTCCACGTTTTCCCCTCCTCTACTAATTCTTGCCTCCCCCTCTGTCTCTGGTCCTTCTTCTATAGGACCAGCTTGATCTCTCGGCGGTGAGCCAGTGAAAGAGGAAAGTTCCCATCGCTCAGATGGACTTTTCGAATTCCACCAAAGGGGCAAAGAAGCACAAGCCGGTTACACGCTTCTTGAAAAGCGCTGCAGGTGAGAGAGTTATGGAAATAGCTTACCCCGACCCCCTCAAAGAGAAAGAAGATCTGTCTCCGACAGATTTCACCGTGACCCAAGTCACAATGGGGACATCCTCTGAAAGTCTCCAGGGGGAAGCTCTTTCCGCAGTTGATGCACTTTGCAAAAAGCTTCAGGAAACGAAAGAGGAGAAAAGGCTAC
Source organism: Taxus wallichiana var. yunnanensis (assembly GCA_018340775.1). NCBI lineage: Eukaryota > Viridiplantae > Streptophyta > Pinopsida > Cupressales > Taxaceae > Taxus > Taxus wallichiana. The sequence continues at coordinate 232,502,617 of CM031241.1, forward strand.
TGAAGGAGCAGAACAAATACCTGCTTCAAGCCTTACAGAAGATGGGAAGTGCACCTCCCACAACTGCCACCGAGACTCCTGAGTTGCTCAGTCAGGAGAAGATCAATGAGTATTCAAAGATCGGCGAGCAGGGTATGGCCGTTTCTGCTTGGAGGAGCCAAATCCTCAAGGATAGTGAAAGAGTAATCGCTGAGTATATCAGTTTATACCTAAACATCGGAAAGGCGAATAAGGAACTCCAAGCATTAGCGGGTCCGATATCAGAAGAGTTAGAACATGCTAGACTCCAGCACGAGACCTTCCAACAAATGTTTGACTGTTCAGTCGAAGATCTGGTCAAGTTCGGAGTCTTTGGCCATCCAAGGGCCCTCAACAAAACTATGTCCACTCTGGACTATCGGATAGATCAGCTGGAATTCGTTTTGGAAAAGATAGACAAGGTAAAGGAAGAGGCCCTGGATGCAATGCATCAAATGGAGAAAATTGTTCTCACCATGACTCCAGGGTTGCTCACTCCTTCCCTTACCTTGAGATCAGCTGATGAAACTATCCGGATCTTGAAGGAGATCGCTTCTCAAGGGACAAGGCTGGAAGTCACATTCGACACTGAATCTATCAACAACCTCGGCTTGCAGGGACTTCATCGGGTTCCTCATCGAGCGAGAGAAAGATTATTCTAAACTCCCGGAAAAGCTCATAGACGAAGCGGGAGACTTGCGAAGTAATCGGCCGAGCGGCACAAGGATCCATCACGGGATCAATTTGGACCGATGATCAGCAAGTTTTAGAATACGCGCTCGATTCCACATATCATCGCTTGGCGAGCAAAGATCGAAACAGGCGACCCCCTTTCGGCCGCGGGATGATGATGACGAGTAGCTTCTTCTTCCTCTTCCTCTTCTCTCTATTCTCCGACTTTCTTGAAATGTCTAAAATGTGTTGATACAAATGATGACCTCATCCATGTTGCATCATGGGATGATGTCATCCATCAAAATTTTCAAAGTCAACATGACTTTTAGATATTTTGTAAATATCTTTGTAAATAGGTGGTTGGCTCCATTTTTCCTTCTCTCTCCCTCATCTTCTATAAATATAGGAATACTTGTTGTATTCGAGGTGAACATTTTTAGATAGAAATAAAAGTGAGGAGAGAAAGACTTTGAAGCTTTCTTATGTGAAAAAACATAATACAATTATTCGGACTTTGTGCTCAATAGATGTGTTATACATTAGATCTTTCTTACGTTAGATTTGTATGTGTTTGATCTGTTAGATTCATATCTACTTTTTGTCATTTGTTTATCAAGATTGCTTTGTTTATTTATGCGAAGTAGGTTTGGCTCATTTACTACCAAACTAAAAACATAAATCTTCGACCTTTACGCTTTGGAATTCATTTCTTTTCTTCCTTCGATCTGTTCTTTCTCTTCTCCCTTTTTCATTCCTTTCTTTTCATAACTGAAACACTCTCTCTGGGATGAGATCCCAACCCCAAGGCGAGAATCATGAGACTTGCATAGGTTCCTGCTAGTAGAAATAGCAATAAACTGAGTTTCGCTTTGCTTTGTCTCAAAGAGGGCTAAGCCACTCGCACACTTTGTTGGCTGCCTATCCATAGATACATCCATGTGACATATTTTTGACCAACAGGATCTCATCCCAGGTAGGGTGTTTCCGGCTATTGTGGAAAGAAAGGAATGAAAGAGAGGATGAAGAAAGATCGGGTCCGAAGGAAGAAAAGAAATGAATTCCAAAGAAGAAAGGTCAGAGGGTTTATGTTTTGGGATTGGTAGTAAACTAGAGCCAAACCTACTTGCATAAACGAACAAAGCAATACTGATGAATAAATGACAATAAAACAGAAGTAGATTCAATAGAATAAACACACAGATCTGACATAAGAAAGATCAAATGCAAATAACACACATATTCAGCACAAAGTCTAAATATTTGTATTAATATTCCTTTCTGTTACAAAATCTCAAAGTCTTTTCTCCTCACTTCTATTTTTCATCTGAAAGATATCCACCTACAAATACAACAAGTATTTGAGTATTTATAGAAGAAGGAGAAGAAGGAAGGCAAAAAGGAACCAACCACCTATTTACAAAATATCTACAAAATATCTCAAAGTCATGTTGACTTTTGACAACTTGATGGATGACATCATCCCATGGTGCAACATGGATGATGTCATCATTTGTGCCAACATACTCTAGATATTTACAAAAAAGAACATCGAAGGAGAGAGAGAAGAAGAAAGAGAAACTATTCATCGTCATCGTCCTGCGGCCGAAAGGGGGTATCCTGCTTCGATGCTGCTGCTCGGGTGACGAGATGTGGAATTGGGCACGGTATTCCATGAACTTGCTGATCATAGGCTCTAGTTGATCCTGGGAAGGATCCTTGTGTCGCTCGCTGATCACCTCGCAAGTCTCCCACTGCTTATGAGCTTCTCAGGAGTTTGGAATATTCTTTCTCTTCTTATGAGGAACCCAATGAAGTCCCGACGAGCCAGCAGTTATTGATGGACTCTGCGTCAAAAGTGACCTCTGGCCCCAGCCCTTGTGAAACGATCTCCTTGAAGATCTGGATGGTTTCATCAACTTTCCTTAAGGCGAAGGAAGGAGTAAGCAACCCTAGAGACATGTTGAGAACGATTTGTTCCATTTGGTGCATCGCGTCCAGGGCTTCTTCCTTTACCTTATCGATCTTTTCAAGGATGAATTCCAGTTGATCCATCCGGTAATCCAGAGTGGAAAGGACTTTATTGAGGGCCCTGGGATGACCGAAAATGCCGAACTTGACCAGATCTTGGCGAGCAGTCGAACATTTGTTGAAAGGCTCATGCTTTGCTGCCCTAGCATGGTCAGCTCTTCGATATGGGTCCTACTAACACTGGAGCTCTTTATTTGCCTTGATGTTGAGTATACAAATCAGGTGAACTTGGTGATTACTTTTTAACTTTGTCTTTGAGGATCTGGATCCTCCAACCGAAACGCCATACCTCTTTCGCCCGATCTTTACATATTCATTAATTTTATCCTAACTCGAGAGGCTCGGGAGTCTCTTGGCAGGCATACTGGGAGGCACGGCCCATCTTCCGTAAGGCTTGGAGAAGATGTTTATTTTTCTCTTCAATAGCCTTTTCTCTTCTTTTGCTTCTTGAAGCTTCTTGCAGAGGGTGTCAACTACAGATAGGGCCTCTCCCTGAAGGCTTTTAGAAGACGTACCCATCGTGACTTGAGTCACTATATAATCTATCGGAGACAGATCCTTTTTATCCTTCAGAGGATTGGGGTATGCGATCTCCATTACCCTCTCTCCCGAAGCACTCTGAGAGAAGCGTGTGACGGGCTTCTGCTTCTTTGCCCCTTTTGACGGGATTATGGAGAAGTCCATCGGAGCGATGGGAACTTTCCTTTTCTGTTGACTTAGATGCTGGGAGATCCAGGCTGGACTTGTGGGAGAAGGACCAGAAATAGAGAAGGGGGCAGCTGCAGTAGTAGAAGGGAAAAATGTGGAAACACTTGGAGGCGGCATCAAGAGGGAGGCCGAGGAAGCGCTCACGGGAGGAAGAGATACTGCAGGAGAGGAAGACATAGGAAGGGAAGGGAGCTCGAGAGATGAGAGAAGAAATGGAGGGGGACAGTGCAGTGAGAGAGAGAAGATGGACGAAGAAGCGGGAGGAACAGTAGAAGAAGGGGGAGAGGACACGACCAAAGGAATGGTCGCTTGAGTCACTCGAGGAGGGGAAGGAGGAGAAGAAGAAGGGACAGAAGGGACCTCAATTGTTGTGGCAGTGGCGACATCCTGAGTGGATGGGCCTATTTGAACATCTTCTTCTGCTTCTTTCTCTGGAGAAGCCAGAGTTACAACTTGTTCGGGTGCAGCGGAAGGAGGACTTTCAGGAGCTTCCTCTTGAGTGGTGCTAGATTCACCCTCTTTACCTTTTCCTTTTCCTTTTGGCTATTTTTTTTTTATCAAGGAGGTGCGTTACCCAATGGAGAGGTTGTGAAATCGACTCCGAGGTAGATGAGCCCGTTCATTCGGCACCAATGCTCTGTTCTGCGCAGATTTTCTTTGACCCTTTCCTCAATTATCTGAGGTGCTTTGGTTCTATCAATCAATGCAAAAGGCCAATCATCCCACCTGTTAAGATACACTTGATCCACTTCCTCCTCAGTAGTTTGATAGCCTTTGAGGATGATGGCCACCCCGCATCTTGGATGATTTGCTGAAGGCCAAACGAGAATGGTCCTTCCTCCTGAGCTCCACCTCATGATATAGGTCAATGTAAATATCCTCGATCTGAGGGATGTGGATCGGATCGAGCTTAGCCCTTGGCAGAAAATTTCTCGGGTCGAAGGTAGGCCTTGCTGGGAAGTCATGTTTCAGATTCAGTAGCTCCAGCTCTGCAAACATGTCTTTTGCCTTGTGGTGAGTGAGACATGTATACCTACCCACTGTGAGGGGGAAAGGAGTTCCACCCTTCTTTCTCTTGAGGCATTTCTCATGGTAGGTGACTAGTCATCTTGTGACTCTAGCGAGAATCAATTTGGGCCCAACATATCTTGGCAGTCTAGTTGGCTCCCCCAAGAAGTTAGCCGCCCTCAGATAAGTGAATGTGGGGAATTGAGTGAACAGGGCCCCCCATTTCTCTGTGGCTGCCACGATGCTCTTGGTCATGCGACCGTGAGCCATATTTGGCCTCAACAGGTAGATGATGAAATAGAAAAATGCATCATTGATCTTTGTAAATTGAGGGATGCTATTTTCCAGCTTCAGTTCTGGATAATATTCATAGATTTTAACTTGGGGCCAAACCCCACTCCGCATCAGAGCTGGGTAGTCCCTTTCTGAAGCTGCAGCGTAAACAACATAGGAATTCATGTAGAACCTCCCCGTTGTGGGAAATTGTTGCAGCTGCTCTGATATCGTGCTGCTTATGATTTCTACCCACTCAAAGCGTTGATCGGGCATATTTTTGTTCATTGTTTCTAAATACCGCAGCATCCATTTGTGGAAATAGTGGGCGTCAGGAAGCCCAAACACCCTGCTCAGGAACGTGATGGTGTCACTGAGCTCCTCTGAAAAATCACTGCGGTGAATGATTTGTGGCCAACGGGTCACCACCTTTTTATTTTTCAAATATACCTCGTTCATCAGCTGCATGCACTGATCTTCATTGTCATCCCAGGCCTTAACACAGTCTTCTTGGCTGACGGCCACAAAGTGCCGGTGATGAGGAATGCCGAGTATTATTTCAAAGTGGCGGGTAGTGAGGTTGATTATGACCTCGCCCTTCTCATTTACGACACATCTTGTGTCTTTATTGTAGCACCGGCAACCACCATCATAAATTCATTGTTAATGGCACTGACTGGGATTCCTCCAGCAAAGTGCAGGGCACTGCCTATCAGCTTGTCCATCCATGGACTTCTTGTGACCTTCTGGGTTCTGGACCAGAATTCTTCCATATCGATATGACCCAACTCTGAGTCTCTGATGTCCAGGTCACATTCTGCTTGGGACTCGGGCATTCTGACCCTTTGATACTTATACTTCATTTCTTCTTCTGTGAGCTTGGCCTTGCCTTTGGATTTGGTAGGTCTCTTGCTTGATGTTGACATATGTTCTTCTGAACTTAGCTGCTGATCTGCAAGAATAAGAAGTGAAACCCAATTGAAGAAAGTTGTGTCAGCTGTTTGATTTTCCATTGAAATGCTGACAGAAGAAAGAGTTAGCAATTTTGAGGCCTTAGGGTGCATGGCGCATGGATATTGTAGATTGCAGTCTTTGTTGCTGTAAGCACAAGTGTGCCTGCGCCATGTGGATGCATTTTGTAAAGGCGCACGAATTCTTCATGTTACATGGAACTTTGGTGCGCCAAAGGTGCATATAAGGTTTGTGTAACATATGCTTTTTATGCGCTTAAGGGAACTTGTGCGGCACATGAAAGGTTTGCATGACACAATGTTGTTGCAATGGTGGATGCGCCTGCGCCATTTATAGCTTTGCACTTGGTGCATATGAAAGGATTGTTACATGGATGTAGGGTGCGCCAATGGCGCGAATTTTATCAATGCAACATACGAGTTTGGTGCGCCAAGCAGGACGCAAGGAAAGTGTTTGCAACAAGCGGGGAAAGCGTGCCATGAGGGCGCAGCTTTTCATGATGAAACAGTAGGGAATGTGTGCCATTGGCGTGCGCTGCTCTTTGTGTAACAGGGGTGACAGATGTGCCATTGGCGCAACTGTTCTTCATGTTGCAGAGTGTGCCAATGCGCCGAAGGAGAAGGAAAATACAGTTTCCTTTTAAGCTTTGATTCTCTCAGAGGGGTTTCACATATGGTTAAGCTTGTTCTTAGGGTTGTTTGGGTGATGAAGAGGCTTAATACCAACATGCTTGAGTAATCATTTTTAGGACAGAGTCCCCTCCCCAGCAGATCTGGAAAGAGGGGAGGAGAACATGAGGAAGAATGGAAAAGAGAGCAGCAAGGGGGAAAGAAGATGATTTCTCATCTTTCCAATCCAAACTGAACCAAATAGCATCCAAAAACCTCAAATACAAAATGCACAAAAGAAAGAAGGCCACTTACCCGGATATTTATAACGAAGAAATGCGCAAATGGGTCCACAAAGCAATTCGAAAGTGACAGGCTGGTGCGCAGACAGGTACAGAGAAAATCACGTGATTTCCATTGGTGATAATGACAGCGCAGATGCACCTATTTATAGGTGAGGAGGCAATAAATGTGCCACCAACTTTTCAAGTGGCGCACCAAATGAGCTGTCGACACAAGAAAACATGTGCCCTTTGGCGCACCAAAAGGCTTGTCAACACGAAGATATGTGTGCCCTTGGCGCACCAAAAGTGGTGTCGACAGAGGAATATGTGCGCCCTTGGCGCACCAAAAAGTGGCGCAACAAATGATCAGTTGACAGGAAGGCGCATGCGCCTTGGCGCATGCAGAAGGACTCAACATAGAGAGGCGCACCAAAATGCTTGTTGACAGGAGAAAGCATGCGCCAAAGGATTTAAAGGGGGCATGAACATTTGATGTTGCATAGTCATTATATGCGCCCACCCAAAAAGACCAAAAATGACTAAGTTCGAAAACCGAATTTCCCGGGAAGGGATTTTGCAATGCTCCGAATGCAAGGAATCCCCGATGAGGGATTGGAACAAAATTTCTGGTATGGTTATCAGTAAAATTGCCCTTGCCAATTTTGGAGATAACAAGTTGTTTAAAGGATTTAGTGGCTACGTCTGTCCAATGGAAGGCATCCTTCTTTAGCAATGCAGTGAGTGGGGTTGATATTCTACCATATCCCCACACAAATCTTCTGTAGTACCCTATTAGTCCTAGGAACCCATGAAGATTTTTGAGATTTTTGGGCCTTGGCCATTCCACCATAGCTTTTATCTTCTGAGGATCAACTTTGACGCCTTCATGGGATACAATATGACCCAAGTACTCTACCTCTTGTACACCAAAATAAAATTTGGATGGCTTTGCATATAGAGTATGTTTCTCCAAAACTTCCAATACTTTATTTACATGTTGTAAGTGTTCTTCCCATGTCTTCAGTAAATCAATATGTCATAAAAACTAATACAAATTTCCTTTAAAACGTCCTAAAAATAGTGTTCATCAATATTTGAAACGTTGAGGTTGGATTTGTAAGACCAAAAGGCATTACCAAAACTCATAATGGCCCTCATGAGTCCTAAAAGTCGTTTTATGAACATCTTCCTTTTTATCCTAATTTGATGGTACCCAAACGAAGATCTAATTTTGTGAAATAAACGACCATGTAATTCATCAAGTAAATCATCAATTATTGGAATAGAAAACTTATCTTGTATGGTGTACTTGTTGAGTTCTCAATAATCTGGACACATCCTCCATGTTTCATCCTTCTTACGTACCATGACCACCTGGTGAAGAATATGCACTCTGGCTATGCCCGATGATACCCGCCTTGACATTTCCTCCACCATTTTCTTGATCTCACTTTTCCGGGAATATGGGTATCTATATGGTCGATGTTAGGTGTTTGGCTCCTAGAATCAACTAAATGGCATGATCAGATCCCTAATTGATGGTATTCCTTTTGAAATTTCATCAAAAATAGATGAGTGAGCATCCACAATCTTCCGAAGATTGGGTGGCATCAAGACTCTGTATTTTGTACTTCTATGGAAAATAGCTTTTCTATAAAGCCATCTACTCCTTTTCTAAGAACCTTCTGCATTTGATGAGAGCTAATAATCTATGGAAACTTAGCTACCATCCCATTCAATTGTATTGTCCTTCCATCTGAATGAAATCGCATGAACAATTCTTGGAAATTCATATCTATAGTACCTAAGGTTATGAGCCATTGGACACCCAAAACAATATCTGCCCCTCCCATAGAAATAGAAAACATAGGTGAGTCTAACATGTAGTCTCCCATGGAAAGCTTGATACTATGGCACTTTCCTGTGCACTTGACTATCCCACCATCCACAATCATAACTTACATTTCTGGAGCTGGGTAAATAAAATAATTGAGGTGGGCAACTAACTTGCTATTTATGAAGTTATGAGTACTCCCGAGTCAATCAACACCATCACCTTGTATTTTTGAGATAGGAAATAACCTTGAGTGTTTGAGGAGTACTAATACCTGACAATGCATGGCAAGAAATTATAGGTTGGTGATCCTCTACTTCATCTTCTATTGGTTCCTTAGCCTCTCCTATAATTTCAGCTTCCTCATCATCCTCATTACCTCCGTCAATATAGAACAACTTCTTCTCAGCACATTTATGTCTTGGTCCATATTTGCTATCACAATTAAAACATAATCCTTTTGCTCTCTTTTCTTCCATTTGTTGAGGAGTCAGTCTAATTGGCCTAGAAAATGAAGGGGAAGAGATACTACAGTCTCTGGTGTTAATGAAAGGTGGCCTCCTACTACAAAGAAATTTTTCCTCTACATGACGTGCCATGATAATAGAATCGAAAGCTTGAGTGGATTAAATATACGTACCTCATGCTCATTGTGGTCCTTAAGACCCCAAGAAATAGGTCATTCAAATTTTCTTCGGAATATTCTCCACCCTTAAGGATAGGTTTTGGAATTGATTCACATAATCTTTGGTGATCCTATTTTCCGTAAATTTTCTAATTGACTAAATTAGTTCTCTCAAACACTACAATTGCAACTCCTCAATAAAAACTGTCAGTGACACTTTGAGACCATTCTTCTACCTCGATCACATAACCATCGATACCAAACAAATTGGTCGAGTTCAAGATATAGGATGCCAATTTCACCTTTTTTCTTGATGGTGTTTGATGTAATTCAAATAATTTCTCCATTTGATTTATCCAATTTAGGGGATCCTTACCATCAAATTTGTGCATATCCACTTTCGGCATCATGTTCCGTGGTTGTGAATAAGTTTGATTATGATTGGATTGGAAAAGTGATCCAATATGGTTAGTTTGTCAATGATTTTGAACTGAATATCCTCCTTGGTTGCTATGGGCTAAATTTGGATTTGGGCCATACTAGTTACCCTTTACATGTTGCATGATATAATCCAACCGATGATTGATTTGGGCTATGTCTCCTTTAGAGGCCATCTCAGATTGTACATTTCGTAGCTCATACTCAAGTTGGCTCACCTTATGATAAAATGAGGTAAATCCTAGTGCTAAGGAATCTGTATTTACCCCTTCTGACTCCATCTCTTCAATCACTATCACATCTTTATCTAGGGTTTTACCCGTGGTAACTCTGATTCTTTTTGCTCTTGTGGAAGGCCCCATGATGTCAAACCTTAGGATTTATGGTTTCAATACCATTTCGTCAAACAGGAAAAAACATAGAGAATATACTAATAATATATTTTTTAGAGATTTTTGAAAATGTAAAGAACTTGAAAATTTTCCACAATTTTCACCCTAGGGAGCGATTTTATGAAAAACCCTAAATTTGTAATAACTTTTGCAAAATAAATAAAACAAGTCTGAAATTTTCAGGTAACCTTACTTGAATTGTTTCTCAACTCTGGTAAAAATATATCCCACCAATTCACTCTAGTTCGCAATATGTGGTGGAAACAAAAAATTAGGGTTTTTGCCCTAATTTTTGCCCAGATTGCAGCTTTGATACCACTTGTAATGAAATTACTTGTATAATTCAAATTAAGAGAAACCATAGAACACCAAATAACACAATATTTTAGAATAATGATCTCAATATGCAATTAAAATGGCTTCGCCACTTCGAGGGGACAACCTCCAAACCATATAATAAGACTCAAATGCTCAAATGATAATGAAATACTACCTATAATCCCATATATATACTATTCATATGCTATGGCCATCACCAAGGCTGACCTATTAAGCATGAGAAAGTATAAATGATATAATAAAATGATATGGTAAGCCACAAGTCGGCTACACATATCCTAATACAAGTAATAGGTTAAGGGTGTAGCACCAAACTTCTTCAGCATTGTATGAGTTTTTGAGCCAAGCTTCTTGGGATGCCTTGCAGTGGGTTTTTACTCTCTTTACTTTTTTTGGTTTTGGGTACCTTGCAGCGTCCCTTTTTCCCCTTAGTTAGTGTACATGAGTACCTCATCATGCCTAGTTGTCGGGACTCATCACGTGGACATGTCACTTCTATTTGGCCCCTAGCTTCACTTGAGGGGGTGTTAGAGTAGGTATTTACCTTAGCTCATGTTCACCTAGGTAATTTATTTACTTTTATTGTATTTATCCTCACCCACTTCTTGTGTGGATATTTCTTTTATATTAGGAGATATTATCTAGTTGTTAGGTATATTTCTTTCCTTGATCTATGGTATTGACTAGATCTTTCCTCTAGTTCTCTCCTAAATCTATGGTCTTGACTAGTTCTTTGATGACTAGTTATTTCCTTGATTTATGGCATGATCTACGACCTTGACTAGTTCTTAGATTGTTATTCCTTGCCTATATAAGCAAGGCCCATTCTCATTGTATTTTATTGACTTCCATAATAATATATGATATTACCGCTCATTTTTTGCAAAGGTTTTATGTAATTTATTTTGGCAAATTGATTTCTTCTTATTTATCGTAGTGTGTGATTAGCATCTTTGTTCTTGGCTTGCTATGATTTGGTTATCATTCCTTTTAATGATAGACTTGAGAGACACCATGGTGTCTCGAAAATCTATTAGAATATCGTGGAATGTCTTAAATGGTGTAATTTTTAGATGTGCGAGGAGAAAAGCAATAACATCCTTGTATTCGAAGGAACTCATTTTTATAGTGTTATTCTACTTTGACTTGAATAATGACAAGTTTTTAATCTCCATATATTTATAGATCATGAACACCTAGGAGAATAGTGGTAGTAAGGCCCGTTATTAAGGCTTTTATTCTTCCATATTATTAGTGTATTTGAATTTGAGTTTGAATGATAAAAAATGGGAATGTTCCAAGGTGGTACGATAATGACACCCACCCCTCCACCTTCTTAGTATTTATCACCATCAAATAATATGGTCATTTTGATCGGGGTGAAGTCTGATTCATAGTCGTCAAATTCATTAATGTTATTGATAGATTCGTCCAGAAGTATTCATGAGGTGGTTGATCATCAAGAAGAGGTTCTTTGGCGAGTTAATCAACAATGACCTAACCTTTAATGGATTTTTACGGTATAATCTCAAGATATAATTCATTTATTAACATCAACCATTAGGTTATGTGATCATTATGATATGGTTTAGCATGTATGGCTTTAAGTGGATTAAAACTAGTGACAATATATGTTTTTGGTTGAGGAGATAATGTCGAAGTTTAAAAGTAGTAAAGTACAACACACAACATAGTTTTTCTTCGAGTAGCATGTTTCATATTCATGAAGTGTGCTATTAATGTAGTAAATGTCCCGCTCACGACCTTGATCATCACGGTGGGAAAGCATGGCTCTAGGGAATGTTCTTAGGTATATATGTAGAGATAAAATGGCTCCCCTTCACGAGGTGGCGTAAGTACAGGGGGTGATAATAAATATTGTTTGATTTCATCAAATGCCTTCTGTAGTTATGAAATCCCAATGAAACACTATGCCTTTACAGAGAAGATGGTTAAATGGTTATCATCATTCGGAGAGTTGTGATATGAAATGTCAAATGGACTATCTTTTTCATTACATACTGTAGTTGTTTGATATTATAAGGTGGATTCATTTCGATGATTTCCCTAAATTTTGTATGATCAACTTCAATTCCATGAAGAGATATGATAAATCCCAAAAAAAATCTAGTAGAACTCAAAAACACACTTTTCGTGATTCAAAGGAGACATAATTGAATGAGACAGGTGAATATTGATTCAAGCACATTAAGATGATCTTATCATGATTTAGACTTCTCAAGAAGGTTGTCAATGTAGTCTTCCATAATTTTATAGATAAGATCATGGAAAATGTAGGTTATTACGCATTGATACGTTGCCCCAACATTTTTGAGACCAAATGGCATGACACTATAGCAAAAGGTCCCCCAAGGGGTGATAAAAGTGGTTTTATGTTGATCGTAAGGGGTGATAAGAATTTGATTATAACCAGAAAAACCATCCATAAGGGAAAGCATTTCATGGCACATTGTTAGGTTGACAATTTGTTCCATGTTCGGAAGAGGGAAATCATCCTTTGGACAAGTGATATTGAGATCTTTGAAGTTTGTGCAAATGCAAATTTTTCCTAAGAGCTTTAATTCTTTGGGATGATGTTGGAGACAAATTGTGGATAGTCAAGGATAGGATGAAATTGGCGGATAAAATATGTTTCAACTCTTCCTTGATAAGGAGATCTATGTGTGGATACATTTTGCGGACCTTTTGTTTCACTAGGCTTGGATAATGGGTATGTGATGATGTTGTTTACAAAAATGTTGGGATATATCCCATACATATCATTATATGACAAGGTGAAGGCTTGATGATATTTTTTAATAATGTGGTGAAATCAAGTAATTCTTTGGACTCATAGATTGACCAACCTTAACTATATGGGGATCATGTGGCATTCCTAATTAACGTCGATAGTTGATTCATTAAGAAGGGTTGGTATATCGAATGACAAGGATTTCGAAGGAAGTGATCCTCATCTCCCATGTGAGAAAGAATGTCCCAGTTATCTTGACACTCGAAGGATATCAATAGAATGAAAATCTTCCTCAACCATTTCTAGATGAACAAGTGGTATTGTTTTAATGAAATGACCAGAATGATAAGTGATTGGTCCTAACAATATAGTATTGATTAAAAAAATGTTTATTGGGTTGGGTATAGTGTCATCCATTTCCATGGGGTTTTCAAGGTTTGTGGATGATGTTAGTTCTAGTTCATAGATGGTTCAGGATGTAGAAATTTTGTATGTGGTGGCTTCGTACATGTTAGAGATGAAGCTTTTGTAACCTACTCCACTTTTCTCATGAGCTTTGAGGATATGTAGGATAGGTTGATCATAAATTCCTTGTTCATAATGTACGAGGCCAAAACCTTTCCACACGCAGCGATGGAGATACATGCAGAGAAAGTTTGGGTTGTCAAGAGATTTAATTTTTAATGTAAATGGCATGGCATGATGTGGGTTAAAAGAATCATATGGTGGATTATTGAATCCACCATAAATTATATTTGTTCTGAGATAGGCTATTCCATAGGAAATAACATATTTGACATTAGGGTCATATATGGGTTGTTTTAGGCAACCATACATTTTAGGTGAAGGGATGGAATTGAGAATGAGGAGGCAATATTCTCCAAGGTAAGATGTTTCATGGCCTCAAAGTGTGACAAAGATTTCATCGCTTAATTAAAAAGAAGGTATCGGTGTGCTAGTAGAGGCTTGATCATATGAATCAAATGAATACTTAGGTACAAGTACATCGTTTGGGTGGTACATCATATAGAAATTAGTGAATGGATTCGATTGGCGGGGTAGTATAATTCTTGCCTTCATGTCCATATTTAATATAATGATGGAGAGTGGAAGGAACATGCAAAGGCATGGTGTATCCAAGGGGCTTCCTAACAACATATTGTATTGGAACTCTCCTTCTATAATGTAGAAGAGTTCGAGTAAATTCTTGATGTTGACTTTAAGTGGTAAAATAATGGTACCTAATGTGGGTGTGATAGTGTTATTAAATTATCATAACAAGATTGGGATTTGAGTGACAATTGTGTTTAGAAATTTAATTTGGTCAAATCTGAGAGATGATATGATATTAATAGTCCACACCAATATCGATCATGACCCTATTAATGGAGATATCATTGATTTGAAGTGATAAGTCGTGATTCTCCGGTCTAAGTGAAGGAATTTTAGATGGCTTGAATGATATGGAGGTGGATTCCTTCAGTTCCCACAAATCTTTTGAATGAGACCGATTCATCATCCGATATAGTAATGGATTGAAGATATTTAATCATGAATTTCTTAGGACTATGTGATGTTTAAACGAGCTCATAAAGTGGCATCCGGATGGGACATTGGTGTAATTGTTTAATGACGATATTTTGTATCACAATCGGAGGTGGTGTTGTTGTTTTTATAGAAATTTTGGCTTTTGATGATGATGTTTGATTGGATTCTTCAGAAGATAAGGAAATGGATACCTTCGGTGGGTTTAGTGGATTTAATAACTCAAGGGGTGGAGGTATGGTGATGGCAGTCCTAATTTTTGGAGGCTTAGATGATCCTTTGTCATAATTTTGTGAGCGAGTGGTGATGTGAACGAAATAAAATTGGTGAATTAATGTCTCAGGGATGGAATCTTTTAGTGATGTTGATGTTGATATCGATGAAATTTTTGATTGAGGAGGAAGAAGGAGCGAACTACCAATCTTCAAAACTTTCTGATGAAAATATTTTCACTCCTCTATGGAGTGGCCTCATTCTATGGTAATCACAGAAGGCAATAAATTCATACCATGCTAGTTTCCATCCATGATGATCTGATGGTTTGGGAGATGGTAATTTGATTAGTGACTCTGTAATAAGTTATCCAAAATGGTGGCATAATGCCCTTTGGGTCCGAACATATCCGGAGATTCATTTTTATTAGAGTAGGTGAAGTGGGTTATTTTACAATATATTTTTAATTGGTGGTTATGGAGGCTTTCTAGTTGTTGTGATATGTGGAGAATGAGTATTTTGTATAGGATGATATTAGGATGGTAAAAGAGGATCAGGGTCAAATGTGGATTCCTATTACAAATAATAAGATGCGAGAATACGAACTCATGATGGGGTCCTTATGTGGATTTTTCCCCTTAATAATGGGGTGATTAACCATTATGATGGGAGAAAGTTCGTGTAGAAGGTTTTGATCTATAATGCTGAATGAGGGTCCTTAGATTTTGAATAATTTTTTGGGGGTATCATAGGTCATGATTTTAATGGGAGGATCTCCAACTAGTGTTTTTGGATTAAATGAAGGACAAAAAGGAGGAGGACCATGGAAACGACATGTCTCATCATAATAAGTATTTGGGTAAGTGCACCAAGTTTAAGTGACATCAATGAATTTTACATTAAAAATGAGGAAACATCAAATTTACTCTTCCAGGACTTTGAATGCCGAAAAGTAAAAATATGTCATAAAAATGGTACCATTGCGTAGGGGAGATCATAGGTATAAATACTGATTTTAAAGTGAATAGAATAGGATAAATATCATTTTATAATTTTTTACTAATAATAGGTCTTTAAGACACTTTTTCCCGTGAATGTTTATGTCTAGGTTTAAGAAGGTTTCACTTATCGAATGTGATAAAACTTATACCATCCCAATGTGAAATTATATACATGTCTCAAAAAAATTATTTGATTTCAATATTTTTGGGTGAAGTTATGGCGGGAAAACGGAAAGTGCTCTGCTTTTCTTTATGTTTTCATACCACTTTCACGGAAAAAATCATAAAAAATAAAATATTACTCAAAAAAATAAAAAGGATTTCTAAATACTTTAAATATGCCATGTTTGTTAGAAAATATATATTTTTCATGGTCAAAAAATCGTGGGCAAACTTTTTTAGGTGTTTTTATGAAGTCTAATTTTGGTGTATTTAATCTTGTCCAGGTTTAAGCTTAATTTTAGAAACTAGTTTTGAGATTCTACGATTCATATTAATATAAGTTTCTCTAATTTTGAGTGTATGTATTGCTAATAATCCCTACAAGTTGATATTATGGTTATTTAAATATGACTTATGACCCTTTTGATTTTGGATTACCCATTTCTAAATTTTAAATATATATTTGTTGAAAAATTTAGATGAACTAGGTGTATTTTTCAAGGTTGAAGATACTGAAGAGGGACAAGTTTGGACGGTGTGGTTTAAGTGATTAGAAGATTAGATTATTATTTTTGTGGGTGGAATAACTACAATGGTGGTGGTGCACTAAGAATGTTTCAAGTGGTATCATGGTTATATTTACAAACTTAGGTGGCGGTGTTGGTGGAGTTGTGCCGGAGGGTAGGGGTATGGGTTCGGTAATAGTATGTGGTGAAGATGTGGGAATGTTCTTAGTAGAAATCAATGGTTTGGAAATTTCATACTTGATGGATTCTTGCATGGATTATGTGGGTGTCAACTTGGTAGATGACAAAGACACATGAAGCATTTGAGAGATAATTTCATTTGGGGAGACTCGTAGTCATGGTCTTTGGCTCATTGGGTAGTGATGTCGATTTTGTGGGTTCTATTTCACAAACCGATAAGATAGACAAAGGGACTGCTAAATTTTAGTTACTATATTAATGGAGTGAACTACGCTCATTTATGGTTGCTCGAAGAAGAAGGGGTTATTCAGATAATGTCATTTAAATATTTTTAGACTATAATTAGGAGGTGCATTTGGATTTTCTAAGTGAAGGTCACCTTTATCAATTAAGTCCTGAAGTACATTGTGGAATGTGCAACACCTTTCAATGTCATGACCATTAACCCTATGGTATTTGAAATAATCATTATCTCGATACCAAATGGGTTTGGAAATTGATATATCGATGGGTCGAATGGGTGGAAGTGATATCAGGTTGGAGGAAAGTAATTTGTCAAAAATTACACCATAAGTTTTATGTTATGGGTGTATATTTGTGTTGTTGACGATGTGTTTCAGAGGTAGGCTTTTCTTTAGGATCCAGTTTAACTACGAATGTGTTGGTGGTTGATTTAGACTTATCTCGAGTTGGTACTGACTTGGATGGGAATTCTAATTTTGGTTTCTTAGGTTGAAGCTTTACATGTCCATCCTCTGGGGCTCGTAACTATAGTTTACGATCCATAGTAAAGCCCTCATCAAAATTTTGGAAGGTTTGAATTTGTAAATTGGATGAGATATGTTGGCACAAGCACAAAAAAGATCTCAATTAACTCATGTTGTGGTAGCATAAAGGATAGTTGATTGGTAGTGGCCCTCCAATGGGAAACAAAATCAGCAATGGATTCGTCTTCAAATTGTCTAATGGCATATAGGTCATTGATGGTAATTTTACAGGTTATGTTTATGGAGAAGTGGTCTAAGAATAGTTGTGCAAGTTGTGTGAAAGAAAATAGTGAATGCTGTGGAATTTTGTTGTACCAGTCTAAGGTAGGAATGACAAGGGATGTTTGGAAGGGTCCTCGGGATGAGGTCCCGATCATGAGCTATCGAGATAACATACATGGTGGAAAGAATGGATATATTTTTCGGGATATTCTTTTTATAAAACTTAGTAAGTTTAGGAAGTTCCCAGTGAGGTGGATATGGCTTATATGGTATGAAAGCATAAATGGGATCATTGAAATTTTGATCATAGGAGAGTGCATTCTTGGATGTTGATGAATCATCTTATAAATTAGATTTATGACTTAACAGAGCCTAAAGTGGGTCGGTTTGTGTTGATTGTTGTAAGGATGAGCTAGGTTGATACAAAGACGGATTGGGTTATGAGTACACTTGATACTCTTGTTGTGGATTTTTTTGTTGATAGGAGGTGTTCTACTAAGGGACATTCGGTTGATATGGAGTGTTATGTTGATAGTGGTTGTTCTATTGTAGTACATGGTACTAAGAATGTTCATTACAGGTATGTCTTGTTGAGGTATGTGTTGTTGATATGGGACATTTTTTTACGGCATGTTTTGTTAGTAAGGGATGTTGTACTATGGGATGTTTTGATGGGATAAAGATCCTTGCTGTGAAGAAGAGGAGTCTCGAGGTCTAAAATATTAATACTGCAATGACATCGATGCATGTGTAAGAGGTAGTGAATGTGTAGGTGTTTGTTGGAAAGGTATGGCCGAAGCGGAAAAGGATGGTGCTTGTTGTGTACACTTCATTTTGGGATATTGTATTGTGGGATGTTCTATTGAGATAAGGATTAAGGTGAAAAGATCAATAGTTATGAATATTATGGCATGTATTATGAGATGGGGTGCGTACTAGCAATAGCACTAGTATTAACTAATGGTGTCATTGTGGATGGACATAGTGATTTTCTAGATGGGATTTCTAACCTATTGTGAAGGAATAACTGTAGATGGGGGTACGACACTCAAAGGGGTTTTGGTACATGTGAGAAGAGGCTGGAGGAGTTGACGAGGAGTTGACGAGGAAGTAAACGTACTACTTAGAGGAGGTGTATATCCTATGAAGGACTCGGTGAGAATGTGGATTGCTGAGAAGATATGTTTTGTGATGAGATCATGTGAAGATCATAGATGGGATATGAGGAGACATCGAGTGTTTTAGAGTGACTAGTGAATAATTTTCAATGGATGTTTCAAAGGATTAGTAGAGCTAGTAGAACTCTAGGTTGACTATAGTTTAGCATTTCAAACTGATTTGAAGTATAGGGAAATAACTATTAAACAACATGATATTTATTTTGATCAATGAGTTTTGTAATGGAAGATGAAGAGTTTTGATTGTATGGATCAGATTGGGGTGTGAATGGTTGCATTTGAAAATTTCTTGCTACTAAGTAGGCATTAAGCGTAATGGGATTTGAGTCTAATATTTCTTCAAAGATAGGGTCTCCCCTATTGTATAAAGGAGGTTCATATGAGTGTTCTAATTCTAGTGTATAAATAATTTTTCCATGATATGGGTGTAGGGAATGGAAGGATTGATGTCATACTTCATGGCTATAAATGGTCTCTTATTCGGTTTAAATTTGTGTGTCAAGAAATGGATTGGTCATGCATGTTTGATCTAGCAGTGCTCGTGGTTGTGTCGGTGAGGAAAAGGGCGCGAGAAAGTGGTGTAGTATGAAGCGGGACTTAATATTGAGTTGTTAATGGTGAGGTAGACATGTCTTCAAAATTTTGATTACGTGTTTGTTGTCTTGTAAGTACCATGATAGGAAAACACACACAAAAATAGCTAGAAAATGGAAAACAACTAGATGGGTTGTTTTACAAACAACAGTGAGAACAAGCAAAGTGTTGTTTTGTATTTATCTTGATTAATTATGAAAAGTGAAATGTGTAATATGGATAATGAGGGTTATAATAAATGGTCATTTATGGCTAGTATCAAGTATGTTTAAGGGAGGAGTCCTCAATATAATCAAAGGTATGTGAGGCCGAATGTTTTACTATTTTCGGTAAAGGTGTAATATCGAGCCTACCCCCTCACTTCATGGTGCCACTGCGATAAGGGATTCGGGTGCTTAGCCAAAATATACCAATAGGTAGATGTTTATACTTTGCTAGAACACCAAGTCGGTTTCCCTGTTGGGTGATGAAATCTCAATCAGTTTCACCTGGGTGAGAAATGTTTAAGCGTGTTTTAGATTAATGAGTGATTTGGTTGTGTGTGAGGGAAGATAAGTGAATACGATGAATTAAGTCCCCTATTTAATACTAGATGATCAACAAGTATGCAATGGTTTGTTTTAAAGTCCCAAAATGAAATGTTTGATTTCTATGAGGACAAGTGAACAAAGATGTAAAGCAGAGTGAAAAAAATGGATTTTCAAAAACTTACCATGTGATTACGCTCTTATTTCATTTTTATTTTTCCAAATTTTAGTAATTTCAGAGCATGTGCTTAGAAAATACAAAATGTATAATTCCGAGAGAAAAAAGCCTATAATCATATTAGAAGAAAAAGTAAAAATAAAGGAAAGGACTAAATATTAATTATGAAATGTAGAAAAACATTACGAGGGAATCACGGTGATTGAGCTAATCATGGGTGATTGAGCCAATCGTTGGCGATTAGCGATCAAAGGAAAAATAGTGATCAAATTAATGATAAAATGAAGTAATTAAAAAGGACAAGGTCCCACCGAGCGTGACAAAATGTTGATCATGGTTTTTACCTTGGGTTTTCTTTTCATTCAAGAGGGTAACCACCTGACTCAACCTCAGTATGGCGGGGTTTCTAGGATACCCACAATGTGGACTATGTGATATTGTGCACCATATAGACTAAAAAAAGGATCATTCTCCTTCAAGTAATCCTAAAGCATTTAAACAAGATGATATTAGTAAATAAATGGGTAGGTTATCTAGAAAAATCCAGTCCCCAGAAATCCCAATGACTTTCCTTGGCATTTATCAACCTACTCAGAAACAATTAAGCTTTTATTGATATTAAGATTGTGATACAATGTGATGAAATGAAAACATGACAAACTAACATCATTTATTTAGACAAATATACATATAGATAATAATGACATGAATTAGATCCATAAATCAAATTCTTGGTCATGATATAGGTTCTCATACATGTTAGATCTTATAGAATCAACAAATCCTTCCTCTTCTTTGATGGTATCAGAATCAGGAATAGAAATGAAGTCTTCAAAAATAAATCGGAGGATTCTTCTGGGGTGTAGAAAAGGTGAGCAAGTGTAGTATCGGTGCTAGATATATTGATGTGGCTATGGATGTCAAATTTAAAATCCATGCGGTAGTATTTTTCTAGGAGGTCTAATCCAGCCTCATATTTTTTCTCGTATTGTATTAGATCTTCATGGAACCTTATAACTTCTTCGTATACATTCCATAATTCTTTAGTAGCCTCTCGAATGCGTTGAGTTCTTACGAAGATAGCTTCAATCTAGTTGAAGGTGCATTCAATAATGCACAAAAATCTAAGTTGTGAAGGAGTTCATATTACTCCCGATAGAGTGGATGTCAAACAATGGGGAAGGAATCAACAATGGGAAAGTTATTACCATCTAGTGTCATCTTGCATAATTGATGATCAAAGGGACAGAGATGATTTGATGACAAAAACGAACAATATGAAAATCGATTTGATTATTCTTGAGTGATGTGACATTGGTGAAAGCTGATGAAAATGTTTCCTGATCTTTGATGCTTTGGAAATGATGCATAATGTATGTTCAAAAATGTGATAATGCTTGTCTAAAGGAGGTCTAAATTCACATATTTATAGATTGTCGCAATCGAAAATCATCGGCGAATTGTGGAAAATCATAACTAAGTTTGTTAGATAGGGATTTTCTTCCTTTTTGAACTAGATATGATGGATTTTGAAGTAGTTAGGATGGGGAGCGGGTAAAAATAAAACAAAAAATTGGTTTAAATGAAGGGGGTTAGATTTTTTAGAAGGTTTAGTTAGTTAGTGATTTTTAGAAGGTTAGTTAGTTAGGAATAGGTTAATGATTTTTGGAAGGTAATTTTAGAGAGGTTAGGTAGTTACGGAGGTGTCATAGTGAGGCATGAGATTGATAAATAACTTATTTAATTAGTCAAATAAATAATTAATCTAGACCCTATGGATATGTGAGGATGTGTGAAATAAATTAATTAAAATACGATCGAAATGGTGGAGTGTCGCAAATGTGTCACTTTTGGTCGAGAATGTGTATGAGTCGAGGGATGAAAATTTTTGGTGTCTACAATAACAACACAAAAACTTGAAGTGTTAATTAACCTTTGAAATAACCAAAAATAATCTTTATATCATTCAAACAAGGCCCGAAAAAACTAGTGATTAAGCTAGTGTAATTGTTTGTGTACTTGATGATAAAATTATGCATTGTATGCACCACTAAACTTCAAAATAAGATTTGTAAGATTTTTAGTTATTAAATATGAATACCTTCAATAAAAATATTAAAAAACACTTGCATAAATTGCAATAATGGAGCACTATGGCGCCTTCCTTTTGGCCATGCTTTTATTAACACAAAACAACTAAATTTAGGAATTACAACTCAACTTGTAAAGCAAGTTAAACTCAAAATAGAACCAATAATAATATAAAAAAATTCTAAACTAATTTTGGACTTCCAGTTAACTTTAAAATAGGCTCATGCAATCCATGGACAAAGTCAACATGCAAGAAGCTTTTCTAGGAATAGAATTATGTAAGCTAGGCATGTTTTCAAAGCTAATTATAGCTCTCTTCAAGAAAATTTGCCCCAAGGTCCCTAAAATATAGGAATGGTCATAAAATTATAAATTTTCACTTATCTTAACTTATAAAGTGTTTCCCACCTCTTTGGGGATGACTACACAATAATTTTTACTTATAAAGTGTTTCCCACCTCTTTGGGGTTGTGATTTATTTTTAGCTATTACCGCTATTTTTTAGGAAATCACTTATTTGGTCCTACATGACTAAAACAAATATGACTGAAATAAAAAAATCCTAAAACATCCTAAAGGTATATTTTTAGATTATTACTAAAAATACAAATTGTTGAAATTTAACAAATTTTTAAATTCCAAATTGACATCATTCCCAACATATTTGTTGCATGGAATTGTGTGAGGGTGTAAAGTTGGGTTGCATGGTCTCGATGATGTTTTTTATTTAATCCTCCTAAATTTTATTTCATCATGTGGATAATTAATAAGATTCCTCCATAATCACTAAATGATATACAACATAGAGTGGGAGCACACGAGTCTTGAGCAAATATTCTTCCACCCTAATGAGGATGCCCTATTTATATGAGAACCAACCAGCCACATTTTTTATTATTCCATTAGGGTTTTTTTAATTCAATGGTATTCCTCATTTTGAATTGTTGAGTAAAATATACTATATGGATATATAATGATATACAATATATACATTATATAGATATATATACATACATTTACATACATACATATACATACATACATACATACATATATATACATACATACATACATATATATGTATATATGTATGTATATGTATGTATGTATGTATATATATGTATGTATGATATATGTGTGTGTGTGTGTGTATATATATATATATATATGTATGTATGGATGAAAATTAATATATATAATATATATATATATATATATATATATATATATATGGTATATGGATGTATATGTATATGTATAATATACTACATCATATACTATATATATATACATATATATATATATATATATATATATTATATATATATGTGTATATATATATGTATATTTATATATATGTATATATGTAAATATATATATGATATGATATATATATGATATATGTATATGTTGTGTGTGTGTGTGTGTGTGTGTGTGTGTGTGTGTGTGTGTACACACACACACACACATAGTATTTATTCACTTCATAACAACTTTGAGAATAAAAGCCATCAGATTAGGTTAATTAATCCCATTTATTTTGATAAATATTTTAATGAATGTAAAAAAGGAGTTAGTTTTTACCCATTCCTCAATATATGTCAAATATGATATTTTACTTATTGTAGGTCCCTCTACTTCATAATATCTTGGAAAATTGAAAACTACAAATGAATCAATCTCTTTTCTTTTGATAAAATACATATATACATATACATACATATACATATATACATATATATATATATATATATATATATATATATATATATATGTATATATGTATATGTATGTATATGTATATATGTATTTTATCAAAAGAAAAGAGATTGATTCTAACATATGAGAAGTAGGACCTGCGAAAATGTCAATTAAACTAACTCCTCCTTTTACATTCATTAAAATATTTTATCAAAATAAATGGGATTAATTAACCTAATCGATGGCTTTTTATTCTCAAAGTTGTTATGAAGTGAATATACTCACAAAACGCTCACCATTCCAGTCCTATCCTTGTCAAATAATATATTAATAAGTGTTATACCTTCTTTGATAGGATCCTAATATAATAAAATTGGGTAATAAACATATGTCATTTTCTTCTTTGCATTTAGGTTCACTAACCATTCCTTTGGTACTTCATACAAGTTTTATACTTTCTCCATTCTTCATCCAATCCACATTTTATTAATCTTTGGATGTGTTAGCTTAAGAATATGTCAAATGAAGAACCTTGAGACATCAACTATAATTTTTCCATTATGAGCATAGAGTTTGCAATTTTCTTTCTTCATACAATGTTGACATATGTATAGGTCCCCATCATAAGTTATGAATATGGAAAGACTTCTAATTTGGATATTTCTCTATAGAGATAAGAAGCCTTTATTTTCTATCCACCTTTTTCCTTTACATCACAAGAATACCTATCTCATTTCTAGGATATTAGACCTCTTCAAAACAAAATGCAATTTATTATATTTTTCATTCTACTACAGATTCATGGGTTGAACACCATATCTTTCAATTATATTTTAATTTTTTTTTATTATTATTGGTAAATAGTTTTGAAGGGACTATACCCTGTTTACATAAAGGGCCTAAAATCCATATATAACTTGAAAAGGGACCACAAAAGAGGATCAACATCCGAGAATAGGCATTAAATCCAAAGTAGTAACCAAAAGAAAGTTACTATAGAGAAGCAAAACAGAACATACACTACAACAAAACAACAAAACAATAACAAAAGACAGCAAAAGAAACGAGATAAAATAAAGAATTATAATGAAAACCTTCAAGAAGAAGACTATTTATTAGCAGACTCTGTTTATCCTAGAATTGATAGTTTGTAGCGAGGTGAATAAAGCCAAAGTTATGATGTGAGTGGGGTCACTTGCATCCAACTTCGCTATGGTTTCACTTCTCTCCTTGTCCGTCCCCCAGATAGTGTCAGGGACCCCACTGAGCACTAAGATGCTGCGAACATGCTTTGCTCCAAGAAATCACTTATGGCATTGAATATTTCCATGTTGTGATCGTGTCGGTCCTTTGCTCTCCCCAACCGATTGTCTAAGGAATTCAATTTTTTGTAAATTTCCATGACCTGATGATTTCCAAGGTTAGTATCCTCATATGCCTTTCTTTTTTTTGATTGGCCATGTGCTGCACTTCCTTCTTCAGCTTCATCATCTCATTCTCCAGAGAATCCAATCTTTGGGAAGTACTTTTCCCCTCCTTTTTAAGGCCTCCTCTTGACTGCACTACGATGTGCAATAAGTTTTGACAACTTCCATTTTTGAGTACTATGAAGAACCTAGGCAGAGTGAGGAGTGTCCAATTTGGGCATCTTAAGGTTCTTGGCCTTGGGTTTGGATGTGGTGGCAAGGATGGGAGTGGGGGCATTGGTGGTAGGAATGAGTGGAACAACGCTGGGAGAGGATGGGAGGCGGGAATTTAGAGATACAGAGCTTATGGAGTAGAAGAATAAGGCCTTGATGAAGAGGAATAGCATGAGAGTGCTTCTGAAAATCTAATATGGAGCGCTCAAGGGAGTTCAGCAAATAATGCCGGCGCGGTAGATAGTAATTTGCCTCCTAGAAGTGGTTTAGGAAAACAAGGTGTTTTATAGGGACAATAATATATCACCCTTCTAAAGAAATATATTTGACCATCATTCTGGTAATCTCATCAAAAGGTGAGGGGATAGAACTTACCCTAACACCCGCAGACACAAAAACAAGCTCCTCATTATCAGCAGAGAATTTCTTTGCCTCAGCAGTCTTATCAATCCTCTTATTGAAAAAATGGAAGCCTTCCATCTCTAGGCATGTCACCTCAGCAATCAATTCTTCATTTACAGTGATTTTATGGCCACCATACTCCACTTTTTTGTCCTTCCAGTCCATAGAGAACTAGACCAAAATTCTCTGATCGTGCCCCTGAATGTGTTCAATGAAGTTTGTAATTCCACCCTTCTTGAGGAGGTTCCACAACTCCTTATTATTATTCCAAGCCGGGTCATTGCTAGGCTCCAGTTGGCACAGGGATCCTCCCATCTCCTTCTCTCTATAATTCCTACAATTTTTGTGCTTGAAACCCTCATTTGAAATGTTATTACCTTTCTCGCATGTCCCAGATTTTAAGAATGCCGAACACTCTTTGGGAATAATGGGAGTTAATGTGGCTGTAGTTAGGATGATATTTCACACATGTGTGATCTTTCACACCCGCTAAAGCCCATGCCATCTCATTATTCTCCCTACTCCATACATGATTGCCCATATTTATCTGCATTAATGCTATTATGTACCTCCTTAGGGATGTGATTTACGATCCCAAATGATTAAATTATTATTGATGCCATAATTAGCCAAGGAATCAGCAACCTTATTCCCCTCCCTATAAGTATGCTTAATTCTGATATTCTTGAAGGTTTGACAAATGTTTATAGATTCCATGATGAATTCCTTAATAGTCCAGCTAGGAGGAGATGATTGATTAAGGTGATTGATAATGTTTAGCGAATCACCTTCCAAAATAATATTCTGAATGTTATGATCCTGAGCAATTCTTAGCCCCCAGGAGAGCAGCCAAGGCTTCTGCATAATGGTTAGTCTAAATCCCCATTTTTTCAGCATAGGCAGCAACCAGACAACCTTTGTGGTCTCGAATCACACCTCCCCCTGCAGCAATCCCAAGATTACCCTTAGAAGCACCATCAAAATTCAGCTTGTGCCGCTTAATATCGGGAGGGTGAAAGAGGGTTTGAAAACCCAAAGCGAGGATCACGAGGATGACAAGCACATCAATGAACGTGTGAATGACAAAGCATGAAGAGAACTCGAGAGGAGTGAGCATCAACCGAATGTGCATGCAAAGATTCGAAAAATGGGCGTAACTCGGTTAAGCCATAAAAATCTCCTTTATCTCATAGATCAAAAGACATGTACATATAGGAGGTGTTGAGTAACCCCCAGTGCTGCAATCATGACAACTCGAGTAGAGAGGGGAGTTACATTCCCATAATAGAAGTGTAACTCCCAATGATGCATATGATGCACTGACACACTAATGTGCTTTGACACACTTTGATGCATAAAGGAATGTCATAACGACCCTAAATTACACATGGACCTACGATCTCACCTAAGTGAGATGACTCACCTAATGATGTGGAAAATAACACACACCAACACCCCCTTCATCATAACTTAGGATGAGGTGACAAGTCAAAAATGAGAAATGGGTCCCGACACAAAGCTTGATGAGGTACCCATGTACAAAAAAAGAAGTCCCAAGTAGTGAAGGAAAACCCAGTGGGAAAAACATCCACCACAAGAGAACAAAACACTCTCTAATCTAAGAAAGATTCCAAATATGGGTCCCAGCCCATAGACGAGCTGAAAAGGCTACCCATATACAAAGAGGAAATCTCTCGGAAAGAAGAAGAAGAGAGAAGAAGAGGGAGATGAGAGGAATGCAGAAGATGCCATGGACGGATCTGAACTTTGCAGCTCTAGGAGGTCTCCCAGAAGAATGTTGATGATGAGATCCTCTACCTCTGGACTGAAGAAGAGCCACCCGCAACAAACTATGTGCTTGCCCTTAGGAAGGATAGAAATGATGTGCTAGAAGTCCGCCCACTCCATGAAGGAAACCAAAGGCAGCAACACGAAGAACTCTGAGTTTGTGCACTGAAGTGTGACATAGGTCTAGCGAGTGAGTGCCAAGGAACCGAAGGTAATGCCATGTGCGTAGAACTATCAGAGTGAAAAAGAGGAACACCCATAGAAAAGGATGTCCAAGTGATGTGAAGGGAACAAAACATCCTCCACAATAGAAAAGGGATCCACAGACTAAGGGTGGATCAATGAAGGTCTCTGAAATGTGGAAGTGACATGATTCCCTGGAAGGGGCACTCCCAACAACAGAGATAATGAACTCCTCTGAAACACTTGTAGATAGATGAGGAACCTATAGTGCATCACAAGTAGACTCTACGAAAATATGACTAAGGTCAGGCAGATACTCATCCCAATGAGGGGGCTCGATAAAGAGAAGAGCGATGTCAGATAGGTATGAGTCACCTAATGAAGGTAGAGGAGTGAAGTGGGCCTCGTACACTGGAAGTGGAAAGGAGGTGGGTGTGATGACCGTGTGAGATTGAGTAGGAGACTGCTCGATATATGATGAGATGTGGGAAGTGTCAACACTCTCTGGAATAGTGAGAGAAAGAGGAGAAGAGTCCTCTGTAGTACTCTCGACATCAGAACTGGATGCACAATCCTCGTCATCAGAAGTAGAACCAAGCGATCTGTGTCAGTGGAACTGTCATCACACGAAGAAATGGAGGAGATTAATTGAATCAACAACAACAACAACGGTGACAGAGTATGTGAAGGGCCTCCATAGAAGG
Source organism: Taxus wallichiana var. yunnanensis (assembly GCA_018340775.1). Taxonomy (NCBI): domain Eukaryota; kingdom Viridiplantae; phylum Streptophyta; class Pinopsida; order Cupressales; family Taxaceae; genus Taxus; species Taxus wallichiana. The sequence goes on from CM031241.1 coordinate 232,531,174, forward strand.
ACTGAAGAATGCTCCAGACACGGTGAGGTGGATCTGAGTCTGCCACGTGAAACCAGAGAGAACAAGATACATGCATCATCATGTGACCAAAGACATGGTCACAAGTGTCGAGGAATTCCTCTAGATGACAATGATCGGCTGGGTGCGAACTAGCCCCGCAAGAAGGGTAAAAGACCCTCATGGCGAAGTAACGTTCCATGGAAGCACACCAAGTGAATAGGTCTCTCTCCGGTGAGAAGTGGAAGAGGTTGTAAGGTGATCCTCGAAGCTCATGTCTAGAAAGAGCACTCTCCATGATGAAAAATGTAATATACACAAAAGCAAGATGTCGGAATCGGCCAATAATGTATGCTCAGTGTGTTGGCCCAAGAGTACAAGCAACCCCCCTAGAATGCGGACTTTATAAAAGTAGTTTCTTTACAAAAATGACAATTCCATCACGTAATGTGTGAAAAATCATGCAAATTTGACCAAGGAAGCACTCAGAAATGAGCAGCGAGTCAAAATTTATCGCATTAAAACGATTCCCGCAACTGATGGAAAAATGCACTAGATGCTGCAAACACATTAAAAAAGTACACAAGATGGGTGCAAAGGGTATCGTGTGGGTACTCATTGGAAATGGCATGGAATTTTAGCAAGGGTTTGTTTTGACTATGAGGGGGGTTAGCCTCCTGCCAACCCCGGACCTCGCCCTCCGTCTTCGACACTCGTAGGAGGGGATTAAATTACAAGCCAAAAACAACCTAAATGATTATTACATGCCATGAAATGAAATGTTTTATTTTTTTAACACCCTAAAACATTAGAAAAAGAAGGTGGGCCCATGTTTGAAGTGGCCAATGCCACATAAGGAGCTGTCCACGTGGAAGAGAGCTGGGAGTTTGAGCCGTTGGAAGGAGCAGACCAAAAGTGCAGGTCTGAAACGCCAAAGACCACGTGTTGGATCAAAGTTACAGGTGCTTTGTAGGTCAGGTCCACGTGCCAGGAAGATAAAAATGCAGGTCTACAACAACAGGATGGCTCCAAAAAACGTCCAAGACCACGTGCAGGTTAGAAAAAACATTTTTTGTAACCGCAATGCAAAAAAAAATGTTTTCTAACGTTGGAGGAAGGAGCTAGAGGTGCTGAAGCCACGTCTTTGGAGGTCAGTCTTGTGGAAAATTTGGAGAAGACCCAAACCACCAAAAATTCCAAAAATCCAGAAAAATGGTTGAGCACGTGGAGCTAGACGGAGAGGGGTCCTCTGCTAGCAAGATCGAGCAAATTTGGAGCGACCGTTTAGGAGGCCACATGCCCAGAAGTCTTCGCAGGTGGAGCAGCGGGTTAAAACACCCAAGGAGCAGGTGCATGGAGATTAGTCAAGGAAAAAATGTTTTCCTATGAAAAAAATGCGAGTTCCAAAAACGTCCAAGCGCAGCTCAAAACGTGTTGGCGGCTCAAAAATGGAGTTCTAGAAAACGTCCAAGTAGCTCCAAAATGTGCCGAGGAGGTCACATGCTGAGAAAGATTGGAGCGTAGGTTGCAGAGGTTGAAAACACCCAAGGACGATCAAAAAACCTTTAGACCGGAACCCAATAAATCCAATGCACGAGTAGAAACACCTCAAGGGTCGAAGAGTCCAAAAGAAACACAACAACCCAATGCGAGCCAGAGGTATAATATGCCTAGATTTGCACCTTTTAACCGGCCTCAACACTAGCACAAAAAACTGATCTGCAACCTTGAAAACTGCATGCAACCGTTGAAGGTTTGAGAACCCACGAACCGAGAAACCATGAGCAAACTGTCATCACCAGATTCGGCACTATGATAATTCTTCACCGGGAACTCCTCATGCTATGATTATTTACTAATGCACAGCCTTTAGTTTGGTGGATGTAATCTGGAAACAAAACAACAACATAACACAAGAATACCATCGACTATGATAAGACAGAATGATGAAAAATCTGAAATATCAAAATAAATTATAATATTAACATGAAAGCAAAGCTAATCTCACCCATGAGGTACTTCAAGTGTTATTGACTTCACTTGCCTTTCACCAAGACTATGGGAGAAACTTTACAATTACACCTCTTAATGGCTTCTTCAACACACCTTTAAACTGATGGCTTCCTTCGCACACTTCCTACAATATTTCTCACTACTTCCTTCTATGCTAAATGAGGGGGTGGCCTCTATTATAGAAATTCCAGGCTTATCCATCTTATCTCTAAGATAGGATAAGAAATCCACTCTGACGAATCATATTCCATACCTTAACTCTTATCACGTAATATAAGCTTATCTTCTAAGATAAGATAAACCTTATCATTTTACATGGGTTCCACATTTTTAGACTTTTTACAAATAAAATATACAAAATATTTATGACCTCACTCCTTGTCCTTATTACCAATATAATATTTCTAATTCCTAATCATGTAGACCCTACTTCTCTAATTACCCAAACTTTGACATTTTAACATTACCGGACCACTTACGACAAATATTTACTTTTACAACATTCATATTGTACTTTGATTACCATACTCCACATTATTGGTGGCACTGCATCGACGGCACCGTTATCTTCTATCAGACGCTACTACTAATTATACTTAACAACATCCTATTCCTAATACATACATTAATGAAATAGAAATTACGAAGGAAAATTTTAGTGTCGAAACAAAACCAAACAAGGTATAAATGCTCGAAATCAATGCAAGAAGAGCACAACTGGAATATCTATTACAACACATGCAACGAGATTTGGATATCATGCCAAAAGCCAGAAAAATGAACGAGCAACACCGATGAGTGCACGGATCCACAAGATCCACTCTGATACCATGAAAGAGGGTTTGAAAACCATGAAAGCGAGGATCACGAGGGACGATGTGCACATCAACAGACGTGCGAATGGCAGCATGAAGAGATCTCGAGAGGAGTGAGCATCAACCGAATGTGCATGTAAAGATTCGACAAATGGGCAGAACCTGGTTAAGCCATAAAACTCTCCTCTATCTCATAGATCAAAAGACGTGTACATATAGGAGGTGTTGAGTAACCCCCAGTGCTGCAATCATGACAACTCGAGTAGAGAGGGGGAGTTACATTCCCATAATAGAAGTGTAACTCCCAATGATGCATTGACACTGCGACATGCTAACGCACCGACATGCCGACACACTGACACGTAAGGGAATCTCATAATGACTCCTAAATGACAGATGGACCTATGATCTCACCTAAGTGAGATGACTCACCTAATGATGTGGAAAATAACACACACCAACGAGAGGGTTATAATGTATCAAGACCTATCAATGTTTGAAATGTTTCTATTCTAAATATTGTCAACTCCAATCTTCCAGTTGGAAAGAATATATTCTTCATTCTCGGGATAATTCTTGTTCTTGGGAGGTTTGAATCTTTCAATATTCTCTTTAATAACATGAGTAATCTTAACAAAGCTAATCTTGCAGTGTTGTTTAATATTTCTTAAAATGATGTCATTTCTATCTTTCCATATCCTCCAAATAATATGGGGCATGACCAGTTTCCAGAGTCTTCTCACAACATAGTGTTTAAAAGGAGGATTCCATTGGGTCCAAAACTAGATGAAATCCTTTGGCACAGTCTAGGAAAATTTGAATTTGGAAAAGGAATAACTCCAGATCTTTGTGGCATACTCACAATGGACAAAGAGATTCTTAATATCCTCATATTCTTTTTTGCAAAGGTGACACCTATTTGGCATTATGAAACCTTTCCTCATCAGATTGTCATTGGTGAGAATTCTACCTCTGAGAGCAAGCCAAAGAAAAAAATTATTTTAGGGGTGAGCTCAGTCATCCAAATCTTGCTCCAGTTAAACTCACTCTGAATATTTTCAAAGAAAGAGTTATACCCAGATTTAACAGAGTATTCTCCATCAATAGAGTTGTTCCAAACCATTTCATCCTTAACATCCAATTGACTTAAGGGAATTAGGTTCAAATGCTCTTGCAGAGAGGACATCATGTAGTTCAGATCATTCCTGTCCACTGAGAGTTGTTTCCATTTCTTCTTGTTGCCATCCATGTCCATGTAATCAATGACCCTAGTACCATACTTTTGTTCAAGGCTATCTTTGACTGCTCCAAATCTATCAATAAGATTGCAGTTAGACCAGTTATCCCCCAAAAATTTATATCTCTGTCATTCCCCACTTTCCATTTACTTCCTTGTTTGATGAAATTCCTGATTTGAACCAAATTATTCCAGAAAATGGATCCATAGGGAAGATGTTCTTCATGGAGAAAAGAGATAGCTGCTTGTTGATTAAGGTATTTGGCCTTAATTAGGTCAATCAGGTTTGTTCCTCCGAGAGCATTCTCCAACCCATTTTTGCAATTAGGGCCCATTCATTTTTGATATCTTTTATGCCCAGGCCACCAATTTTTTTGGGAATGCAGACTTGATCCCAAGCTACCAAGTGATACTTGAATTTTTCTTCCATCCCCTGCCATAAAAATTGCTTCTGTATCCTTTCAATTTTTTCTCTGAAGGCAGAAGGGATATTATAGAGAGACATAATATATATAGGAAGATTTTGAAGAGTGCTTTTTATGAGTAGACACTTACCAGCACTTAAAAGAATGGCCCCTTTCCAACCAGCCATTTTCTTTTGGAATCTTTCCAGCAGGTCATTCCAGACTTTGGTTGATACTTTTTTAGTACCAAGGGGGAGTCCCAAATAAGTAGTGGGAAGTGAGTTGATTTTACACCCCATAATTTTAGCAATTCTAAGTTGTCTTTCCACAGGAGTGTTGAAAAAGAAAATTGAGCTTTTATCAAAGTTGATCTCTTGTCTAGAAGCAGATTCATAAAATTTCATAATGGACTTTGTCGCCTTAGCTTCAAGGATTGAGGCCATTAAAAGAAGGATTGTATCATCCACAAATTGTTGATGAGAAGCTGTTTGATTTGTGGAAGTGGGCTTAGAGCCTTTAAGAAGACCATCTTTAACTGCTTTGTCAATTGTTCTGCTGAGGCTATCTACCATAATAATGAAGAGAAAAGGGGATATGGGATCCCCTTTCCTTAACCCTCTCTACTGCTGGTAAAGAAACCCACCGGCTCACCATTTACCACCACTGAGAATCTGTCGTAGAGATGCAAGCCTTGATAATTTTCTAAATTTATTGAGAAAACCAAATTTTGCTAGAACCTTGTCAAGGAAAGCCCAGGAGACTTTATCAAAGGCTTTATTCATATCAAGTTTAAGGACCATTCTTGATTTTTTATTGTTGTCCATAGAATGTATAATCTCATGCACCATGATCACTCCATCTTGAATAATCATGCCTTTAATGAATCCACTCTGCTGCTTTGAGATTAAATCATTCAAAATGAGTTGAAGTCTGGTAGTAATGATCTTGGTAAAAATTCTATAAATAACATTCACTAGACTGATGGGTCGTAAGTCCTTGAAATCCTTAGCGTCCATTTTTGGGAGCAAGCACAATGTGGGTGTTGTTCAGCTCTTTCAAAAGATCACCAATTCTAAGGAATTCATTCACAGCCCTAAGAAGGTCATCTGAACAGATTTCCCAAAACTTCTTAAAGAAGTTGACGAAGAGAAAACATCCAGGACCGAGCCTTATCCCTTCAAGAGTGAACACACTGCTTTTTGAAGATCTTCCAATGTGCCACTTTTTAGTAATGTCTTTAAATCTCTGTTCTTCAATTTTGTCTTGTGGAATAGCCTCCAACATGAAAGAGACTGCCTCATCATTAATGGCACTCTTCTCGTTAAGAAATTTTTCATAGAATTTGAGAGCTTCATCTTTAATGTTCTACGGGTCTTTTATAACAATGTTGTTTCCTTTAGAAACTTACATTATCCTATTACAGAGGCTCTATGCTTCAAAGTGGTCATATGAAAGAATTTCGTATTTATGTCTCCCTCTTTCAACCAAATAGTCCCTAAATTTAAGTCTCCATAAGGATTCTTCCCTGCTACTGGCCGTATGTAGCTCTGAGAGAATATTTTTTTCCACTGATTGATCTTCCAGAGATCTCCCCTTTGAATTCATATTGATTTCCAAATCCTAGAGATTCTATTTTAATTCCTTTTTTTTCACGAAAACATTCCCAAAAACTTTTTTATTCCAAATTTTAACCTTTTTTTGACATTTTAAAGTTTCTAAATGATCCTAAATTGAGTAGTTCCTTGCCATCCCAATTCTACCATTCCTTAATCTTCTCAAATATTTCATCATGTTCCATCCACATCTTCTCGAATTTGAAGGAGCTCTTGGTGGGCTTAGTCCAATTGAAAAGTTTTAAAGCAATCAGATTGTGGTCAGACCCAATTCTGGGTAGGGAAGTGAGATGGAAGTCCTGATGAAGAATCCAACTAGTAGAGAAAAGAGCTCTATCCAGATGACCTGAATTAAGTCCCTCCCCAACCTTTTGTTTTCTAGGTAAATTGATTGCCATGAAGATCCACATCCATGAGATTTAAATCAGCAACAAAATCAGCAAATTCATCCATGCTTGTGGAGAAACTAGAGTTTCCCCCTTTTTTTTCCCTTGGATTTAAAGGAGAATTGAAGTCTCCCATAATAAGCCAATTGACAAAGTGTTATGTTGACTTTCAAAATCTTACGATCATTCCGAGTTTTTGTCTCAATTTGTTATCGACCTTCTTTGGAGATATTTTCATGGAAAAATAAACATTTAAACTCTTTGATTCAATCCCACTCAGTTTGCTAAAATAAAATCGATCCTTAAGTTATTTATAATTGTCCATTGACTTTCATCACATTAACCATTGCCTTAGAACCGATTCATTTGATCTCATCATCATCAAATATACCTCAAATATTGTTCGTAACATATGTAATCATGATTCACCCCTTTAAAAATACATTTAAAACCATAAAATCTTCAAAAGGATGATACTTATATTACAATGAAATCTAACTACATATTTTTATTCTTATATCATTAAACGTATTAAAAAGACAAATCCAAAAAGAACAATTGATCACCCCACCCCTTTATGCAACAAGTTTATGAGATCATAACAGGGTATGCCATCTCTTTGTACATACACAACATTAAATAAAATATTTTAAAAATAGTAAAAAGAACCTTTAGAGCACGTGCACAAAGATGGGGACCAGAAAGAAGACAAAATCTATTTTTTGGCCATTTTGCACATAACACAAGCATGTTATGGTTTGGTTGCGTTATAACGTGAGCGTGTAATAAAACAAGTGCCTTATAACATGCTCACATTATGGATTAGAATTTCCAAGCCATAATGCACCTATGTTATGACGCGCATGTTTTTTACTATGTAAATATGAATTTTTCAATAATAAAATCAAAACACAAGTGCCTTTTATTTTATTTGGCTTGAAACCACCCTCCATTTGGCTTAGATATCTAATCCTAAGGTTTGTACTATGTAATCCATGAATAAACATATGTTTTGAAAAATCATAATAATATCAAGTGTACACCCCAATTTCTCATGTGTTATAAAATAATATTCCAAAAAACAAGACTATGATGTCATGTTATATTTTACATTTGTTATAGTATATTTCTTTCTAAAATCCAATTAGTTTAAGACTCTCATCCTTAATTTATTTTACTAGTGCCTTCTTTTCTTTCCAAAACACATGTATACTTTTTAATACATAATTTATGATTTTTTCTCAAATTTTCAAACTAAAAGCAGTTTGATCTAAATTCCGGAGGAATGATGAAGATCTGGAGGAATCCGTGAGCATTGACACGTTGCACTCAACCACGAAATGGCGTAGCTTCAAGATCGAAGCAAGAACTCACTCTAAAAGCAATGTGCATGCATTGAGGAAAATGGCTCAAAAGAGGCCCATACTCCATTGTTCATAGATTAGAAAAGGTGTGTACATATAGGGAGTAAATGTGTAACTCCGATGTAAGAAAATATTCCTCCATAATGGAGAAGAGGAGTTACTTTCCCAAATGGGAATGTAACTCCTATGACACTTACACATATGACAGATTACTGTAAGAGAATGCATCATAACTAAGATGCCACCTAGATCCATGTCCATCTAAGTGAGATGACTCACTGGTGAGGTGTAATAACACTAAATAAGTGAATAAATATACCACCTACACCAACACCCCCTTCATCGTAACTTAGGATGAGGTGGCAAGTCGAAACGAGAAATGGGTCTGCTGACAAAGCCCGATGAGGTACCCATGTACAAGAAGAAGTCCCAGTAGTGAAGGAAAACCCAGGGGAAAACATCCACCACAAGAAAAAAACACTCTATGATCTAAGAAAGATGCCAAAGATGGTTCCCAGGCTATAGCGTGATCCGAAAAGGTACCCATGTACAAAGAGGCAATCTCTCGGAAAGAAGAAGAAGAGAGAAGAAGAGGGAGACGAGAGGAATGTAGAAGATGTCATGGAAGAATCTGAACTATGCAACTCTATGAAGTCTCCCAGAAGAATGTCGATGATGAGATCCTCTACCTCTAGACTGAAGAAGAACCACCCGCAACGAACTATGTGCCTACCCTTAGGAAGGAAAGAAATGACGTGCTAGAAGTCCGCCCACTCCATAAAGGAAACCGAAGGTAGTAGCATGAAGAACTCTGAGTCTGGTCCACGAAAGTGTGACATAGGTCGAGTGAGTGAATGTTAAGGAACCGAAGGTAATGCCACATGCATATAAATTTCAAAGTGAAAAAGGAACACCTACGAAAGGATGTCAAGTGATGTGAAGGGAGCAGAACATCCTCCACAACAGAAAAGGGATCCACAGCTGAGGGTGGATCAATGAAGGTCTCCAAAAAAGTGGAAGTGGTAAGAGTCCCAGAATGGGCACTCCCAACAATGGAGATGATGAACTCCTCTGAAACACCTATAGATGGATGAGGGACTTGTAGTGCATCACAAGTAGACTCTGTAAAAGATGACCAAGGTCAGGCAGATACTCGTCCCAATGAGGGGGCTCAACAAACAAAAGAGCGATGTCAGATAGGTATGAGTCATCTAATGAAGGTAGAGGAGTGGAAGGGGCCTCACACACTGGAAGTGGAAAGGAGGCGGGTGTAATGACAGTGTGAGGCTGAGTAGAGACTGCTCGATATTTGATGAGATGTGGGGGGTGACAACAATGTCTGGAATAGTGAGAGAAAGAGGAGAAGAGTCCTTTGTAGTACTCTCGACATCAGAACTGGATGCATAATCCTCGTCATCAGAAGTAGAACCAAGAGAGCCTATTTCAGTGGAACTGTCATCACACAAAAAAATGGAGGAGACAACTGAATCAGCGATAGCAAATAATGGCGGCAGTATGTGAAGGGTCTCCATAGAAGGACTGAAGAATGCTCCAGACACGGTGAGGTGGATCTGAGTCTGCCACGTGAAACCAGAGAGAACAAGAGACATGCATCATCATGTGACCAAAGACATGGTCACAAGTGTCAAGGAAGTCCTCTAGATGACGATGATCAATGGGTGCAGGAACTGGCCCAAGCAAGAAGGGTAAAAGACCCTCGTGGGCGAAGTAACATTCCATGGAAGCATGCCAAGCTGAATAGGTCTCTCTCCCGGTGAGAAGTGGCGGAGGCTGTAAGGTGATCCTATAATGCTCACATCTGGAAAGAGCACTCTCCATGATGAAAAATGTAAGATGCACAAAAGCAAGACGTCAAACTCGGCCGATAATGTGTCTGTGTGTGTAGGCCAAGAGTACAATCAACCCCCGAGAATGTGGCACTTTATAAAGTATTGATTTTACAAAATTGACAATGCCATCACATAGTGTGTGAGAAATCATGCAACTTTGACCAAGGAAGTGCTCAAAAACAAGCAGCGAGTCAAAAGTTATGGCATAAATACAATTCCTGCAACTGATGGAAAAATACACTAGATGTTGCAAACACATTAAAAAAGTGCTCTAAATGGGTGCAAAGGGTATCATGTGACTACTCGTTAGAAACGGCATCAAATTTTAGGCATAGTTTGTTTTGACTGTGAGGGGGATTAGCCTCTTGCCAACCTGGACCTCGCCCTCCATCTTCATCACTCGAAGGAAGGACATAATACAAGCAAAAATGAAGCCTAAAATTTATTACATGCCATGGAATAATGTTTGTATCCTCAAAACATCAAAAAACAGATTGTTTTAACCACCCAACAATTCTAAAAGGAGTGGGCCCACGTTGAGGAAGCCGGAGCTGGCTGTGCAAAAGAAATATAGCGAGCTGGAGCTGAATTCAACGCAGGTGAGTGGAGAGCCCACGTGCTTGCTATTGCAGGTTGCAGGTAAAGAGCTAGAGGAACCGTTGAAGGGTGGTGAGACTATCACCACGTCTTAAATAGCCACCACGTGTTGAAGAGACAACAAAAATAGTTGCAGCAACCACGTGTGGTGAGTGTTGCAGGTCAGTTTAGGAGTAACCGTTGTTGACTGAGCATGCAAGGAAGCCCACATGTGAGAGGGAGGTGCTGAAGTGTTTGTAGAGTTTGAGGTTTCATGTAGCAGCCTAAGTGTAATGGCTAAACACAAATGTCGACCAGAGCTGGTAGAGAAATTGTAGGTGCAGGTCTAAAATGCAGCAGGTCTGAAGCTTCGTGTAACTCACAACAGAGCCAACCACTCCCAAGGTGACCCGAATGCACGAGCATAGGCGGGATCAATGTGGAGAAGGCTGGCTAAAACGGCCAAGCAGAGAACCACAAGCCAACTTCTAATGCATAGACCCACCACGAAGAGCCAAGGCACTATGAGAAGATTTTAAGCAGGGTTACCATGGATAGTACAGGAGACGGAGCACCACGCAGAACAGAGAAAACACCGGGAGCAACCAGAAAATGAACCTGCTTTTAATGTTTTTTCTAACAATGCAAGTAACCGTTGGAGGCCAGAAATGCAGGTTCATGTAACGTTTGGGCACATTCTGTCCCGTTGTAGGATCCCAATGCAGAGTGCTCACTATTCAATGCCAGTCTGAGCATACAGTCAACGTGTTGGTTTATGCCGCAGAGCTTCACTGTAAACGGGCTGGAATCCCCACCCACGAACAAGCAACACACCAACGTGCCAAAAAAAGGCCAAGAGGTAAAATAGGTCCAAGTTGAGTAGAGACTCAACGTTGCATAGTGAATAATGGTGAGCACGGTAGAGACAAGACCCGGTTCGAAGCATAGGAGAATACGAACATACAGGGCCGAGATAGAGTCTACACAGGTAATCAAACAAGCTAGCACCAATAACCTTGGCAAATTAAAACTCAAACTGAGCTTTAAAGACCGAATGAAGGAAGGGCTCGTACAAGATCAAACGACCATGAAGGAGCACCTTGAACCTACAATTTTCTCTCAACACAGAAAACACCAGCATAAAACCAAACACAAGAACCTTTTTTTTAAATAATAAAATGCAAGTAGAGCACAAAACAGAATGGGAACTTGCACAAGAAACTATGAGGCGGAGAGTAGTAAGCAACCAAGGTGAGCAACACGATTCCGATCCCCAGCTCTGATACCATGTCGGAGGAATGACGAAGATCTGGAGGGAATCCGTGAGCATCAACACGTTGCACTCAACCGCGGAAATGGCGTAGCTTCAAGATCAAAGCAAGAACTCACTCGAAAAGTAATGTGCATGCATTGAGGGAAAATGGCTCAAAAGAGGCCCATACTCCATTGTTCATAGATCGAAAAGGTGTGTACATATAGGGGAGTAAATGTGTAACTCCCATGTCAAAAAGATTCCTCCATGATGGAGAAGAGGAGTTACTTTCCCAAATGGAAATGTAACTCCTATGACACACTTACACATATGACAGATTACTAAGAGAACTGTCATAACTAAGATGCTACCTAGATCCATGTCCACCTAAGTGAGATGACTCCCTGGTGAGGTGGAATAACACTAAATAAGTGAATAAATATACCACCTACACCAACAAATTCCACTCTACACATACTCAAAAAAATCTTTTTGACTATTTTTTCTCAAAATTAGAAGGGTATACACACAAATATTTCATTTTTGGGATGTGTTCACTTTGAAAATTAGTAAAAAAATTATATATTCATCCAAAAATATGAAAAATTAGTGGGACCTCATACATGGTCTTAGCTAAATTTTTACTGAAGGGATTTGTAAAATAGTTTATAGAACTCAAAAAATTGGGGGAGGTGGGGGCACACACACACTATGTTATATTTTTGACACAAAAATAGGCACACTTTGTGTGTGCACCACATTTGACCTTAATTTCCACCATTTAAAAAAATAGAAACTATATTCCGAGCACTACGATTCTTATTCTTATCACATTGTCAAATTTTGAGTATATGTATTCCAAATTATTAGTTGAAGTTCATTTTTGTTGATTTCGGAAACAAAGTGGCCACTTTTGGCCCCTATTTGGTCCCCCATTTCTATTCACTTACCCTTCATGATCCCAATTCATGAGATTTGGGCATGTGGAATCATATCACTCCACAAAACATGCTCAACTCTTCGACACAAAGAAAATTTAAAAATGAAAGAACCCAAATAAAAATACACTTAGAATCTCATAGTAGTCACACAAAAAGGGTCGAAAATGAAGGTAAAATAAAATTGAATCCTAAATAGGAAAATAAATAGAGAGGATACAAATGTGACTCTCTCATCACCTTAAAAATGATAATAATATTAAAAATACCTACTTTACAAATCCTATCTAAAGTGAGATTATGACATAGAGAAAACAATTATATCTCTAAGGGTTTATAGGGATAAAACATGTGGCAACATATTATGAGCATAAAAAAATCACTTAACCTCAAACTAACTCAAAATAATATTTCAAATTCTTCATCACCACCATATCACTCTAAATGACAGGGACTCTATGAAACAAACTTAAAAACATGAAAAATATCATTTCACAAAGCTCCATTGATATCAATGTAACCTAATATAATTGTAATAAATGAAAAGGGCATCATTACCAATAAGGTAAAAATCACTTTCTCCCTACCTTTATTTTAAAAACTATATTTTCACAATGTATAATGAATATTGAGTGAATAGAATACACTAATTTTATACTTTTTTTGATGGATATGGAGTGACATGATGCCATGAAGTATCCAAATTACAATCATATGTGAAGCCAATATGTTGACAACTTGAAATTTAATACTTTTAATGTCTTGTTTGAAGAGGATATTATAAAAAAAAAAAAAACTCATATATCACAAACATAGCCTAACAAATTTTATCTTGTAATATTATTTGTGTAAAAAGAAAACTTTGTTACGACCACATAGTTCCATAGAGTGTTTGATCTTGTAATAGATTCATTTTATAAGATCTGCCATAAAAAAAAGATAATGGGCGTTTTGCAAGGCTAATATAATGTCCATTATGTCAAGTGGAGGTTGTCACACTTAACACTCTTGTTAGTAATCTTGTTCGTCATAGACTTCTTGTTATTGTGGATGTTATTAAAACATTTGGTTCATTCTTTCACATATCTCAATATTAAACCTCACGGACAACTATGATACATTCATCATCTTGAATAAAATTACAAATCCCTCAACACCATCATGACACTCTTGATGGGAGGAATACATGAAATGAGATTTAAAATAAGACATGATCTCATTCCACGAAGATCTCTTTGATATCAATGTACCTTGAGATAACTATATATTGAATGAAAAGACCATCACTAGTGACATGGTAAATTCACATGATTTTTACCTTTATTTTCAAAACTAGATATTCACAATGCATAAAGAATATTGTGAAAATAGAATGTTCTTATTTCATTTATTGGTAGAGACTAAGTGGCATGAAGTCATGGAGTATCCAAATTATCCTAAAAACCTAAAATTTAAATTCCTTGTTTAAAGAAGGGAGACTAGAAAAAACAAATCATATATCATAGACATAGCCTAACAACATTGTCTCATAAGATTATTTGTATAACAAACAACTTTGTTACTAATTTTTAGAGTACTTCATGAGATTCGGAGTAGAAGATCCAATATCAAAAAGGAAATAAAATTTTACACAATACTAATAGAATAGTATTTGTTGAATTCTAGAGTTTTATGGACATTATTAAAAACATTTATTTTTAAGCTAACTTCAACATAGGATGACAAAAATAGATAATAAAAATACTTAATGGCTAGAATATGCAAAATCAATCTATGAGCAAGATTAAGATAAAGACTACCCCCTTCCCGTATTTGCCCTTATCATCAACACAAATACTAATGTCTTCTCAACATGGGATGTCATTCAAGTCATAAAGAGGCCAACTAAGGGTAAGGCTCGAGATAGATGACATATAAGTAGAATATCTCAAATGGGATATGAAATTCATCACACCACACATAAATCATATTCATGACATCATTTAGGAAGTTTTCTTTGCGTATTAGACAACAATTATCACTATCTCTCTATAAAAAAGTTGAGATATAAATACTCCATCAAATTATCACATTATCATGGTAAATTCTCTTATTGGAAAACTATTTCATAGCACGATAAAGTGTAAAATTAGCAGTGGCAATAAAAAGGAAATAGAGAAAAAGGATAGGAACTTGATTAAATTTAAAACACTCTATTATCGACCACTACATAACTCTAAGGAACTTTATTGAAATCGTATGAGATAACCAAGGGGAAGCAAATTCTTGTTGCTTTGTTGAATTCTAAAAAATCATTTGACATCATTTTTACTAGATAAGGTAAAAATAGGGATCGGCTCAGGGGCCTTACACAAGAGGATATAACAAAAAGAGTAGAAACATTCAGCCAAAATAGAGCAGAATGGTCCAAAAGGATTTAAAAAAATTTGACTCTTATAATGAAAAAACCAAACCATGAACAAAAAATAGAGGCACAAAACAAAATAGCCAAGAAAAACTAGGTTGTGACTAAAAGATCATTTAACTTTTAGGGGAAGCTTCCATGTTTTCAAGAAGACTTTATTTGTTGTGCTCCTCCTTTTCTCATCTCACTCATATCCTCTTCAAAATATTCCTCAGAGCTGTTGATACACAAATTAAACTTTCTCTTTTATGCCTTCCTCCATCACATCCAATCATGTCACTCAAATATTTGACCGCTTTCTCAACTCAATAATCATATACTTGGAGTTCATCTAGGTAGAACATATTTTTTTGGAAGCCTAAATGACTTCCGTCATAGTTTCCCAATAGCCCGCATTTGTCTCCTCCATTTCTTGTATTACCTTATCCAAGTACTTTGAACCTTTTTTTTCAACCCCTCAAGATCCATGTCACCACCATCGATACCCTAAGAAAACTCTAGAGTAAGATGGAGGAATTTATAATTTTAAATGATTATAGAGTGACAATATATAGGATCCATGATCAAATTAGAGTAAAAAAATAGAAATGGAAGGACTTTCAAAAAGTTTTCAGAGTGAAATTGGTGTTGAAAAAGGGTACCCACTTTCATATAATTGTTTAGGTTTACATTTATAAGATAAAGAGTGGATAAAAATGGTGGAGGGGCGTCCACTTAGCCAACTATGTAGTAAAGTCACTCCTTTATGAAAAATGATCTCATTTTAATTGTAAAAAAACACATATTTTTTGATAGCACCTAATGGCCCTTGAGATATTTTTCCAAGAGGTTAGAATGAAAGTAAATACCAACAAAAATAAAGTCATTATTTTTTCAGTATGAATAAAAAGAAGCAATTTCACTTCATTTTTAAGGAAGACCACTGAAAGTGGTGGAATAATGCAAGTGTCTCGAGATGGATTTTCACAACAAGAATAATTGGGAAACTTATAAGAAAAAAATACAAAGGACATGGAAGGTATTATATTCATTACAAAATATATGCAAGAATATAAAAAACTTTGTTTAGCTCATCAATTTTCTTCTTGCCACACAAGTCAAAAGTAAAACTTAAAAAAATCAAATAAGATAACTCTAGAAACACTGTTGATAACTTCCTTGATGCCTAAATTATTTTTTCAGCTTTGATGTCATACACCATATTGAAAAAGGTGTGATCATCATGTATCCACAACTATTTTTGGACCACGATTTCTGTTAGACCAAAACCCATAGGTGTTAGTCTCCGCTACAATCGCCAAAGTTAGGATCTACAAGAGGTGGTTATTCCATGTCACAAAACTCACGGGGAGCATTGGACACACATGCCAACAATCTCCCCCTCAGTGTTACCCGAGTGAGTTTCAAACTCGAGACATGTCACTCTTAATACCATTTGTTGGACCACGATTGTCGTTAGACCAAAACCCATAGGTGTTAGTCTCCGCAATCTGATCACCGTCAGTTAGGATCTACAAGAGGCGGTTAGTCCATGTCACAAAACTCATGGGGAGTTCTAGACACACATGCCAACACTATTATCATACATTTACCCTTTATTGGCATGTTATGAAAGAGCTTATTGTACATGTTTGGTAATTTCCTCTTTAATTTCATCAGTTGGAAAATGTTGCCAAGGTATAACTACCTAAGTCTTGATGGATTTTAACTTTATGCAGGATTTTACGAAGAGAGAATTTAGGTGAGATGTAAGATGGAATTAAAGGGATAGTTGGGCTTGATCCATAACTAGATGATAATTAAGGAGGCGTGTAAAATCCATATCCCATAGGAAAATACTCAATCGGGATTATCATTGCATGAGTTTGTTCCTATGTAACAAGTGATCCACAAGTTGTTAGGTAAAACATATAGTATTTAGGTAATTTTACATTGTAATTAGTAATTTGGTATTAGTTACCTTTTACCATAAGTAGATAGATTTTACAAGGGTAATTATTTAAATGGTTGTTTAATTTTGTTATATGATTTTATTTGTTTAAACCATATATTTTTCATATTATACATTTACGTGGGTTTGTTTAACATATACAAAAATTTGGTTGTTTGTATTAAGTTGTACAATGTATATATGCATTGCAACTTTCATGTTTTGTTATTGATTTTCACACATTAATTAAATTTTCAAACATCCTCCCTATTTACTCATCAACATTTGGTATCGGGGTAGGTAAAGGAAATCCAAGGGAGAGAGTTGAAAGATGGTATAAGTGATTGACGATCTCAGAGAATAATTTACATGCATTAGAGAGATGAAACTATCTTCTATAAATTCTCAAGCCCATACCTACATCTCCACACCCTAGTAAGCTCTACGAGGATCTTGTATAGATATTTTTGCAGAAATCAAGAAGAAAAAAATCATGATTATTTTCCCCGTCAAGGGATTTATCCTCATTAAGAGACAAAATTTTCCCCTCTACATCTCTCGTAATATCATATTTGAATTTCATTAAGAAGGATCCTACAGAGTTCCAAACCAAGCTCTGTGCATAAGGGGTGACTTGGAAGTCCTAAGGACCGAGTTGGGTTCATTCACCCCTAGATAACTTTGTAGTGAGTTGAGAAGGTGATCTAGGTGAGTGGTGATCTAATTTAGGTTACTTACTTGCAAGAAAAAACCAGTTGCATCAAGAATTAAGGTGATATCCCAAACATCTATCTCTACACACAACTCCCCTTTTCACATAACTCCCTCACCACAACCATCTCTCGACCCCGGAGGTTCTCCCTTCCATCACATTCCACCCCAATCTATCGAGACAAGATTCTCCCACAACGTCCGAGCTCCCTGCTCTAAGATGACCTATGACCTATAAAGAAAATACAAGTGAAATCACAACGGTGGTGAAAATACAATATGGTAGAAAAAGAAAGAAAAAACAAGTTGAACAAAACAAAAAGTGAAGAAAATACCCTATTGTCAAGTCACTTGCCAACTAAGTCGAGTTGGGTAGCAATCTAAACGGTGAGTAGTTTTTTTACAAACATTGTAAATTTTTTAATTTAAATATAAAGATCTTAGACAATTGGAGAAGCCAAGTTGTGTAACCCTAATTTCCACCCCCAAAAAATATGAGAAAATAAAACCCTAACTCGTGCCCTATCTGACATGTGTGTGTTGTCAGCAACGTTCACACATTGGAGGGGATGGGGATGGAGGAGGTGGTTTCATGCAGGAGAAGGTTTCAAAAACAAGGAAGAAGGGGTAGCCTATTGAAGGCGGCAACATTTCTCAAAACCTTTGCGGCGGCTCTTCCTCTTCAACTACTAATAAATCCTTCATGGATGTTGTTGCTAGTTATCCGGGTCGAGTGCATCAACTCTCGTGTCTTCCATACATCATGGAAAAATTAGAGGTTACTACTATGATTACTATTTCCTATTCAGAGGTAATTAAATCTATCTCCGCCCTCCAAGATTTTTCCCTTATATGTCATTTTAATGTTTTTGGCCCCGATCTGAAGATCTACACAAATGGATCCTTTCTACTTGGACCAGTGACTGTGAGATTCAGATTATGTGCAAAGGGTTTTTATTGTTCATTTCCTCTCTCCTACAGAGTGTCAATGGATTCTTAATGAGGGTCCTTGGTTCTGGGGTAGGGTTGGCCTTTTCTTACTCCCTGGTTTTTGGATTTTGATCCTTCTACTATGGTAGTTTCAAATTCAGTTTTGGTTCACCTCCTCAATTTTCATCTCCTTTTAGCACCATACATTTTTGTACTATTATTATTGACACTTTAGGTCATTTCATCAAGATGGATGATGAGTGGTCTAAGAAAGGGTTGTTCACTTATGCTTGTCTATGTGTTGAGGTGGATTTCAGCAAAGGGCTTCTAGAAAAGTTGGAATTAATCCATGATGACTTCAAGTGGATTCAAACTCTCGATTATGAGAACATGGCCTTTCCTCTTGGTTTCTCCATTACACTAGGTACCTTGAAGAGGCTTTCCGATGTCACTTAATCGAATAAATAGAAGAATAACAAAGGGGTTTGTCAACATCCTAAAGGTTGGTAGCCATTTTCGTCGTTGGAATCTAGAGATCATCCAAAAGATATGACAATCAAAATTCCCCTGTTGGCGGTGGTGCTAAGTGGACGCATGTATCTAATTCTTCAATTCTAAACCTAATCAGGATAGCTCCTTCCTTGATCCTCCACTCGAATTGTCACCCCAATAGGCACCGTGGACTATTGTCACGTGACCTAAGGAGAAGAAGGGCGTTTTGAGCCTCCTGCTTCACGTTACGTGTTGGAGCAAGGTAATAAAAATTAGTGTTCCTTAGATGCCCATGTAGTTGTTGCTTTGTTGTTTTACTAGGCTTGGCCTAGTGTGCTTGTGGCTTTGGTGTGTGCTCTCATACCACCCGTTTTCTATTGAGATAATCTTGTATCATTTTTCATTTAATATAATATAAGATCTTTTTCTTCAAAAAAAAATAAAGAGCTTCATTCCATAAAGATAAGCACTTTGAGCACTCTTTTGGCTATCCTAGTTGTTGTAAGACATTATGGAGGGATAGTTGTAGGGTTTGAGCCCCTCCCACACCCTCCTCTTATTATTTTTCAAAAAAATTCATATAAATCCCCCAAATCTAGCATAACCACCAAATAAACCTTGTTAAACCCGCTAGAGATAACTAAATCCCCCATTAAATTTAGTCCAGAAAAAAACCTAATTTAAGGTAAAAGGATTCTCCTAATTGCTCCAATAGTTGTAGTGGGCAACATTTGTAAAGGGTAACTTCCTGAAAAGGAATGTTTTGCTAGTTTTTTACATGAATTGTCATTTTTGAGCCGTATTGTGCTCCAGAGGCCACTAGGACCCCAAAAAAAAAATTGCCTACTAGTCAATTTTTCCCGCACAAGAGGTTGTTTCATTTTTTTGGTGTATTGTAATCCTTTCTTTTTCTTGACTCACAAATACTCCGTGGTGACAAATATGTCTTTTAGAAGACCAAAATTTGAATTGAAATCGAGGTTGAATAATTGTGGCTTGTTGTAAATGGTTTTGTAACCAATTCACCGTGATGATTCAAAACAACAATGTCGGTTTGCTGACAAGGTTAATTAGAAGTCCAAATTGATCATCTTGTTCACAAAGTGTCCACTCAAGTGCAATCACACATTCGAGATTCCAAAATTAAAAAGAAATGTGGAATAAGTTGATCATAGTGTACAGGGCCAAAGAAAATAAAACATTATTAAATTTTTACAGTTAACATACACTGAAATTTAAGCCTAATGAGGTTATTCCTATGTAACAAGTGATCCACAAGTTTGGACTTGTAATCTAATCAATTCAAATAATTTTATGCATCCACAAAATACAATATATAAAAGCAAATCAAGTAACATATTGTGAGCCTAGATTTCAAAAACAAATGACTACACCTCAACAAAGGAATTTTATTTTTTGTCCATTTTTGCATTCATGTTAAGAGCTTCAATACGAAAAGGAGAGTTCTCTCAAACTAATACTAGTTTCCTACACTAAAAATTATTCAACATATAATTCATGTCATATCTCATGTAGGAAACAACATTCTAGGTGTAATTCTCATGTCAAAATGCCAAACAACATTCTAGACATAATTTCATGTCAAAATGCCTCTTTAATTCTTAAGAGTAGGTAGAATTGCATATATGTGCCATACTAAAATCTAATAACATTTTATACATAATGACATTTCTTAGAAGGAAATATTATCTTCTCAAATTAGGATTCGTATCTTACTAATAATGAGACCTATTTCCCTACTTGAAGTATTAACCAAACATTATACCCATCTTCATGATGAGATAAATAGTGATAATACCAACCAATTGAATTTGAATACAATTAGATCCTAAAATTAATTTTCCAAACTAAATAGGATCCCATACCCTAAATATGTCATTTGAAACATGTAGATACATCCAAAGGGAAACCCTCCAAAATTCTTAATAATCTAGATGGCGGTATTTAATTAAGATCACCCTCAAAATTTCTTAATAATTATGGTGCTTTGAGTATTTACTCAAGATCTATAATTCATTTCAGTACACACATATAAGTTCAAAAAACTTTTATTTCACTTGAAATATCTTCTTCAAGGATTAAGAACAAATATGGTTGAGAAACTCGGTAGATATTAAACCCAAAAAACCACACCAAAGAAAATTTTTTTGGCCAATCTTATAAAGATAAGACAAAATAAGTTAAACACTTCGTGCTAGATTATATGAACAAATCCACCCCAACTTTGAGGAAAACCTTGTGTTTGAAAAATCCAAAATGTATTTAGGTATTGAAAATTCTTCAATAGACTAGCAAAAAGTTCACCAAAACTTTATTTATGTCTAGCATTAAAACAATTACATGCAAAAGGGAATACCTTAATCTTAAACCATTTTAACTCTAGCATCTTTGAAAGACTTATCGACAATCAATTGCATAAATCCCATAGCATTATTAGTTCTGCCACATGAGATACTATTGTATTCACCTTCTCCTATTAATTTGCTTTGGGCTTCGTGTGAAATATATGAAAGCTAATGTTTGTGCATATATTTCTTGTGATTTTTGATAAACATTATCAAATGTTTTGTTTGGGTCGCCGATGATTGGTGCAGTATTAATCCCTCATTGCCTGAGCTCGTTTCTTCCTTCTGCACAGATACGACCGATTTAATTAAAGTTTTATTTTCCTTTCAGACTTTGCCATCTGCTGCAGCTGTTTTTTGTCCACCTCGCCCTGTTGTCGGATCCTCAAGACATGTGGCTTGTTGCATGAAATAGGGTTCCTTGTTTGCTACGGAAATGTTCTTTTAGAATCTGTTTCATTTTTAGCAGAAGAAGTTTTCTATCAAGGAAAACAACCGAATGAATGAGAATACATGGACGCAGACACCAGATATTATGTTGGGTACACATTTCTGATGTTTGAGTTGGCTTCTGCATCATGTGATTTGGGGTTCTTCAGGCAGAAAGTTTGCACTGGGATTACGAGCAAAAAGGGTTGGACATCGACATTGAAAACTCATATGACCAGGTATGAAGTTTTCTAATACTGTGTTCATCAAAATAGGTTTTCTTGGTATGATGGTTTTGTTTTTTAGGCTGCGTCCGGTAATCCAAAGTAATTGTAACAATTAGAGTGTATCTGCAAAATGAAGGAAGGATAGAACTATGTGCAAGAAGCTCAAATTGCACAAGGTGCAAGAGCCACAGCCAAAGCCTAAGCCTGCAAAATCCCACAGTAAACCTAGATTCTCATATGATTTTGTCCCTACTCCCAGCAGAAGCACAATTCTTACTGGGATTTCCAGTAGCAACTTTTCCAAAGCCTCCATACTCCCTTGCAAGTCTCACTGACTCAGTTCTTCCTGAGAACCCAATTATTTACAGATTCAAGGAGATCACAGAGGCCATGGCCCAATTCACTTCTGGGAGGGTTGGGAAATCCTTAGTTTATAAGTCTAATCTGAGGGGGAAAACAGTGGCAATCACGGTCAGGAAGATGAAAAATATCGATATTTTTAGGTCAGGACTCAGGCAAATCTGCAATGCGCACCATGCCAACATGTCTACCTACCCTATGAGTATGTGCAGGGATCCAGTCTAGCAGATTATGTAAGGAACATCAGAATGCCTAGATTCACAGTCTTGAATAGCTGGATCTCAAGAATACAAATTGCCACAAATGTGGCACAGGCCCTGGAATACATGCACCATGATATACCATGTCGGTGCCTCTTATTTGGCAGGGGAATTTGAAATAGATGATAACCATGAATTACAAAAGAAGAAAAAAGTACAGTAAGCCTGAACAGGGCATAAAATTGCATAAGAGATCCAAGAGCATGAAGATAACAAGGACACAGGGGTACATGGCTCCAGAATATGTTAGTACTGGGATTGTATCTCAGAAGAATGATGTTTTTGCTTTTGCGGTGATTCTATTGGAAATTATGTCAGGGCATGAGCACCTCTGAGATATTTGAGTAAGGCCAACAGGCAACTAGAGAGGGTTTCTTTGATAGACTTTGTGAATAAGTTATTTCTCTTTGATTATCGGGCAGAGAGGGCAGGAAAATTAAGGCCTTGGGTTGATCCAAGGCTTAGGGATTATTTCCGTATGGATTTCACAGAGGGTTGCCGTGCTAGCTTCTTCTTGTGTGGATTCCTATTAAAGAAACGCATAGTTTTCCTAGCCATTTTGCACATATTTAGAGTTTTTTCTGAGTTCCTGTTTCTGAAGTATGATGCATCTGTTCAGATACAAAACATAATTAACTTCTCATATTAAACAATCCTTTCCTTTTCTTTTCATAAATCCATTGAGATTTCGTTGTCGTTCACATATCTTTTCCGAGATTTCGTTATCATTCACTACTTTTCTAGTTTATTGCATTATTGGAGGGCCATCTTATTTTCCATTTTCAATATCCACAAATGATATTAAGTTTTTTGATGCTTTCTTCCCCCACACAATGCTTCTAGAATTTGATAATGGTTATTTATTGGCTTACAAATTATAGAGTTTAGAAATTAAAAATTTAGCAATTTTCTATTACAAATCCCATCTCTTGCAATCAATTTCTATTTTTTTGTGTTTTAATTTCTATCTTCATTTAAATCGTGTTACATTCTCCTCTCGACTTTGTTGTTATGTTTATGTTTTCAATCAAGCATAAACACATGATTTGGTAGTCATTATCCCCTGCAATCCAAAGGATTCAAATCAAATGTTCGTAGACTAGGGCACAAAAAATATTGAATCTGAAGCATCATGGAGATTCTCTCCTCAAAATCCAATGTAAAAATATGCCAAATTTAATAAATAAACAACACTTCTGTTCAGTAATTTTATTTTAATTTAATGTTTTTGCTTTTCTTTTTTTTTTGTTTTAACGGGAGATAAAAAGGACTACGTAAATGGCTAAGGTTTTGAGGTTTAAGTTTTCAAGCTTCCCGGTTTTCATAGTGATTATTTTCTACAAGAGCTTTCACATATTTACCCTCTCCTAGGCCATTAATAATTTCATCTTCCATACATGTTGACTGTCTTAGTAATTGCACATGTTGCCATTGAAGTTTATTGCCACTTCAATGTAAGTGCTTTCCCTGAACTCAATATTAGCAAAAACATTAGCAAGAAAGAACTTCATATTCTCGCCTTCCAATTAAGTTCCCGTAAGGATGCATACATTGAACTAACAACCCTATTTTGTAGTGAGCAAATCTTATAAACCATGCAAACAAAGACAGAACTATGGTAATGTGGGTGAAAAATGAAAAAGTTATTACGTCTAATGACAGGATGATCTTTTACTTAAGTAGTGGTCGTTGTTTCATGTTTAACATCTTTTTAATTAGTCCCTCAAGACATTTGTGGTAAGATTTTAAACTTCAGGTCACATTAGTTGTTTTTTAGAAGTTGTCAAGCATTTATGCTAATGCGAGATAGATTTACGGGATAATATTTTTAGCAGTTTTCAGCAGCTGTTAAATATAAAAGTAGAATTCTGAGTTGAACCAATGTTGATACAACATAAGTTATAAGTATACCACTACATGGACCAAAATTGGAGATGTAGGTAGCATTCGTGTCATTTAAATATACATCATCTAATGAAACTCGCTATTTAGAAGCACTTACAATAGTATATTAGCAGAAATTACCTTTTTCGACTTCTTGATTTTTGGAACATCACTTAGGCTCATACTATGCTCTTGTCATAAGACCAACTCAAAAACAAATGCTTGCAGTCCAAGACCATGTTCACATCACCCATGATCCCCTGGTATTCGGAGTTGAAACACTTCCCACTAGATATGAACAATGAAACTGTTTGTTATTCATTATTTGTAATGACCTTTCATTTTTTAATTTATCAGCCTTCTAACAAAGTCTTAACTGCATTCCTTCACCATGAATTTGTAGATTCCCATTCCTTTACTACTGCACTTCTCTCGCGGCAGTACTCTACTGCAACAACCCTTGATAGTCTATATCTCATCCAACAACTATAGGTAGAGATCCTTCGTTTATAAATTTATTCCATAGAAATAAAGTGATCATGAAAATAATCTCATGTACAAAACTTGACACCTTTGGGAGATTTTTCTTTAAACTTACTCTCATGAAAGCTTGCACAATGTCATATTTTGAACCCTGTACAGTGCCACACAATTTTGACATTTCCACAATGGCTTCAATAAATGTCAATAAGAACCAAAATACAGTGAGGAATCCAAAACCAAATGGAAAAAATTGGAATTCATTTAAATCAAGAACAATGGATAACATAAGACATGTGATTGAAGTACCATTAAAGACAACTTTCCTTCCACATATCCCACAAAAGTAGAGAAAATGGTTATTACATGCTAAGAAGCATTTCATAAGTAGACATAAATTAATACTAAACACAACAAACATTTAAAAACAAATAAGACATATAAACTTGAGAATAGGTTAAAGTAGTAGGTTTTATTTTATCCTTAAACTGACTATCATACAAAAATTACAACATAAGATAGATAAGGTTTGAAATCATATTCAAAGTAATCAAACACTTAAACAACCTCCTTAGCTATATCATCCACAATATTTATAGAAATATTAGAAGAAATGGAAGTCACTCCCAACTCGCAAGAACTCTCACAAAACATATAAATTAATGTGAGCATATATTTAAGCTTTGTTAATTTAGTTTGTAGTTACAAATATGATAAAATCATAAATATTTTTCGTATTTTTATGTTAGTTATTATATGGAATGTTTAAATTATGAATACTTCTAAGATTTTATTTTCGGGAGTTAAAAGATTTTCATTTTTATTAATTGTTAAGAAGGTTTTCAGCAATCCCTAGAAGAATAGAGACACCGTATGCTTTTCTATATTTATCATAGTTTTTGATCGACTATATTTTTCCATGTTTGAAGACCATCACTTAATTAGTTATTACAATTTAAAATTTAAAATTGCTTAATACTTGAAAGCTACCTATACAATCGAACATATTACAACTATAAATGTAACACATTCATCATAGTCAACACACAACACATTCACCAATATAAAATAAAGAAAACATCAATACAAACCTCATGTCTAAGTGCATCAATATGATAGATACACAAATTGTGGAATATCAACGAAGTAACCTCAGGGCATACAAATTTCTTGAAAACATGACATATATGTTCAAATGATTGGATTAAAAACATCAAATAACAAATATCATTTGAAGGATGAGATTAATTTTTCTATTGTCAATTTTTTGAGTGTCAACAAAACTAAAATTCAATAAAATTGTTGAACTTGTCTTGTAATAACTTCAATCCATTCTTGTCTATCACCCAATTTTAGGGAACCATGACTGAGCACATGCAAGGAATATAAAAAAAAAGATCTATGGGCATATCTTTGCAAGTTTAAGGTAGACAACCACACCAAGCTGCTCAACGAAGTAAAAAGGGAACATGGATGACATCTCCATGTAAAAAATTAAAAAAATTAAATGAAATTTGAGTACAAAATCAGAAGCTTGTAAAATCAAGATTAATTCTTCAATTTCATTGTCCATTGTTTGCAATCTATGCACTCATAAAACACAACATGAATTCCAAAGTCAATATTTACGTCCGGAGGTGTGACTAACGTTCTCTCAAGCTCCATGACAACGCTCTCTAGATTAAATCTATCTACAACAGAACAGTACCCATACATTTAAATGTTTTTGAAGCACATACCCTGGGTGTAAATTCCTAGCTTAACTGTAAATTCCTAACCTTAACTGTAAATAAAATCTTATGGTTCTATGTTCTATGTTCCGAGCACTGCTATATTTTGTAGCCCTTATAGCATTTGAGAATTTCGGCTGAAGCGAAAGGATCCAACCCTGGAGAAAAAGGTTTGATTTAATCATATACAAATGGAATTGTTTGGTAAAAGCATGTTTTTTTAATTTGAAACCGCCATTGTAAATTTACATAGAAAAAAGGTATTGTATATTCTGAAAATGGGGTCGATTACAGAACATGAAATAGGGGTGTGGCACTACTAGGACAATACCTGCATCATGCTTGTCGGGCAGGATGATACGGGTGGCTAACAGGTCCTCAAGGGCACCAAATGAGTGGAAATTAATCCTATCAAGGGCGTCATTAATGTTGGAGATATAGTATAATTAGCGGGGTTGGGAGTGCAATATAATTAAGACCAACTACATACTCTCTTTCTTTTTTTTTTAAATCCCTCTTTTTTTATTCAGGCAGTTGTGGAGTCAGGGATGAGATTTCGGCTGCCCCTACCTGTCAAACTCAAAAACAATGAAGTTAAGAGGTTTTAAACAATCCGTCCATCTCTTTTAAATATCTTTTATTTATTTAATAATTTTAAAAAAATTATTTTTGTTAAGTTGTATATGTAAGTTTCAAGGATTATATGTTTGATATAAGCACATTTACAACAAAATATATTATTTGAATATATAAGTAATGTTGCACTTATATTTATATTAACTATGTTCATAGTAATAATGACAGTTTTGCCAAATTCTTTCACATCAAATAAAGATAGGTTGACAATTTTGCAAAGTGTAAAATATGGTTATTATAGACAAAAAAGTTTAGGATGAGCGCCAAATCTCTACTCCATGGAGTAACAACATATTTAAGAGTGACACTCATCGCATATTAAATAACCGAAACAAATGATGGTATTTTTTTGCATTTACGATGGTACGAACTCGACACCTATTAAACACTGCTGACTCAATAAAGAGGGAGGAGACATTCCATCTAGATATTCAAGTGTCGATTTGCCCAAAAATAATGCACACTACCAAATGTCCTCTAGACGGGAACAAATCATATACTATTAAGACTTTACAAGTCTCACTTTACAAGAATAGGTGAATCATCTTATTGTTACATGTAATTAAATCGGCAGTCTTCACTTATATTGATTTCCAATCCACCCATATCACTCGCGAAAACACCTCCTCAACTCACCACCCTTTATTTATAAATATATTTATATCTTATATTTATTACACCAAAGGCGTGTCTACCTCTCGGTAAGAGGTCTTACGATGATGCCCTCCTACTTTGAGTTGTCTGTCATCCCTCTATTGTCAACATGCACCTTCCTGTTTGAGCTCCTTATCAACCCTCTACCAACATTACCCTAAAGGTTTTTTCACAATTTGAAGGTATTGATTACTCTGAGACTTTTGCACCCATTTCCAAGATGGATTTTGTATGCCTTGTACTTTCTATTTTTGCATCAAAGGGGTGGTCCGTATATCGATGGACGTGAAGAGTGCCTTCTTAAATGAATATTTCAAGAGGAAATATACATAGAGCAACCTCTTTAGATTTGTTCAGGATTCTTCTCTTGTTTGTAAGCTCAAGGTCTCTCTATGGTCTCAAACAAGCCCCTTAGGCTTGGTATGAGAAGATGGATTATTTTCTTCTAGATAATAGTTTTGTTCACTTCCACTCCGATCATATAATGTATCTCCAACATATTGGTGAGGATATTTTGATACGTGTCTCGTATGTTGATGATATGTTACTTACTAGCAGCTCTTCTTCCCACATTCAAACTATTCAGAGGGCTCTTTCTACATATTTTTACATGACAGATCTTGGGTTATTGTATTATTTCCTTGGTTTGTAGATTTCTTAGATAGATTCAAGGGATTCATTTAAGTCATAAAAATTACACCCATGATCTTCTTCAACGCTTTGATATGGCTTATTGCAAACCAATTCCATTTCCTTTTCAGTCTGCAGGGTTACTCTTACTTCCACATGTACCACTCCACTTTGTGATCCTACTTTGTATAGGCAGTTGGTTGGAATTCTCATGTACTTGACCCATACTCACCCTGATATTTCATTTACATTAGGGCTTGTATCTCAATTTGCACATTCTCCTCATAGTAGTCCACTAACAGGCTGCTAAAAGGAGTTTACGTTATTTGCAGGGAACTTCCCACTTTGGTCTACACTACACTAGGGGTCATACTCGGTTAGTTTGGTATACAAATTCAGATTGGGCAAGTTTTATTGATGATAGGTTTTCCACTTCTGGTTATCTTTTTTTCTTGGTTCTTCTCCAATTTCTTGGGCGTGCAAAATGCAACAAGCTATTACACTTTCATCTTTAGAGGCAGAGTACAGGGCAGCGATTCTGACAAGTCGAAGATTCTTTGGCTTCACGGTTATTGGCTGATTTTGGATTCTCATAGGATTCACTAAATGTACTTTGGTGTGACAACCAAAGTGTCATTCACATTTCTTAACCCGGTTAAGCACCAAAGAGACCTAGCATATTGAGATACACATCCACTTTGTTCATCATCACATTTAGGATGGATTTCTTTGTTTAGCGTACATTTTGACTCAATGAGCAAGTTGTGGACACCTTTATGAAGCCTTTTGCATCACATCACTACCTTAGTTGCATGGCATGCTTGGGGTTTCAGAATTTTTTTGGGGGTATTCATGAGAACATCTTCCTTCTTCTTCTTATTTCTATTTCCTTCTAGCATGATTCTTTCCTTCTTTTGGTTCAAGAGTTCTTCATGGATATATTATACATGAGTACCTCATCAGGCCTAGTTATCGAGACTCATACTGTGGATATGCCACTTTTATTTTGGTCCCCTAGCTTCACTTTGAGGGGGTGTTAGATTAGGTATTTACCTTAGCTCATGTTCACCTAGGTACTTTATTTAATTTTATTGTATTTATCCTCACCCACTTATGTGTGTGGATATTTCTTTTATTTTATTTAGATATTAGGGGGATATTATCTAGTTGTTATGTATAGTTCTTTCTTTGATCTATGGTATTGACTAGATCCTTGATGTCTAGTTCTTTCCTAAATCTATGGTCTTGAGTAGTTCTTTGATGACTAGTTCTTTTCTTGATTTATGGCTTGATCTACGACCTTGACTAGTTCTTAGATTGTTATTCCTTGCCTATATAAGCAAGGCCCATTCTCATTGTATTTCATTGAGATCTATAATAATATATGATATCGTTGGTTATTTGTTTGCAAAGGTTTTGTTAAATTATTCGCAAATTACTTTCACCTTATTATGCATGGTGTTTGATTAGCATCGAGTTTTTGGCTTGGTACGATTTTGTTATTGTTCATTTTAGTTGTTTGTTTGGGTATGTGTGATTGTACTAGTTTCTTTGTTAGGTTAGCTACTTTACTTTCTTTTATTGCATTACATTGTGTATATTGCAAATAATTAAGAATTATTTTACTTTCTCATATTGCATTGCATTATGTATGTTGCATGGAGTTATTTTTTTAGCAATGAAGAAATGTTAGCAATTTAGCTTTTCATGTTATCTTACACTTTTTTATTTTAATAAATGCCTATGATGTATATCTAGGGGAAAATGATACAACACGGTTGCTTATTGAAAGATTAGATACAAATATTGGGCTTGTCCTATATTCTCAATTATCATTTCTTATCACTATTAATTTTTTCTTCTAAATCACTGGGGCAATAAATAACCATGTTTATCCCTATCCTTATTTATTATATTTGTTTCAATCATAATTTCGATTTTCAATTGACTTCTTCTATCACCCCATCGACACTCGAGGGGGAATACTTCATTCTACTACTTTTTCTTCAAAATTTACTTGATTATTCTTGTCTACTATATTTGAAGTGAAGTTACTTTACTTCAAATAGGGGAAAATGTAGACACCTAAATTCCGCTTTTGTAATCTTATTTCCAAACGCACACAAATCACTCTCATTCTTACCAATTCTATTATAATTAGTGATTTCCACTAATTAACTAACGTTTCTTACCCATTTTGTTAATTAACAGTACTTTTTCATTACCTAACCCCTTTCACATTCGGATTCCACTTTACACATCATAAGTCAAAATCCTCTTCCAAATAGACAATTAGTGATTATTAGCTAATTAAGCCTATTTTCCCTTGTTTTGGTCAATATACCATATTATTCTCTCAAACCTCTCTTTCAACCATTCAAAATCACCCCATTTCCCTTCACAATATCTCAACAAGCTTCAAAATCTTATCTTAGCCTTCTAATTGACCCTAAGCGGTTGATTAAGGCTCCTCACATCTTAATCACTTGTTAATTCACTAATTATGATTAGCAAAGCCTTAATCATGATTATAATTCTTAATATAATTTGTACTTTTAGTCCCACATGCACCAAGATGTTAGTTTTCCTCAAAGGAAAAACTATAAAAATGACTAACCACATACCTTTAAACTTTACACCATGCTTTGATTTGCATATCATATAAGAAATATGATTAATAGTCAAGATAAATCCTTGCCTAAAGTATTCAATGGGGTTAGTATATGGGTATCCAATATGACCTTTTAGTCATTTTGAGATACCATTTCACCTTCCTTGGAGTAGAAACAATCCCAATTTGATTTCCCTCTTAGATCCATTTAGGTCTATGTTAATTTAGCAATTCAATACATAGTAAGGATGCTTTGTAGATTAATGTTTAATTTCATTTAGTTTACATTCATAAGCATGCTTTTAAGCTTTGATAATTGATGTTACATTCCTAAAACTTAGAGCTTGACTATAGGTGGCAATAGTGTTAGCCTTTCCTAGTTAGTCATATTATTTCATTTAAAAGTTTGGGGTGTTATCACCATCAACAACCAAAACCTTCCAATAGGCCTTTATATATATATATATATATATATATATATATATATATATATATATATATATATAATTTTGACATCAAACACAACAAACAAGTATAGAAGTTTAATCCAATATAAAGAATCAAGATTTCATTTCAACAAATTTTCCTCTTAGATACACATACATTTCAACCTTTACAACCATCATTTTAGAGAACATAAGTACACCCCAACTTCCTTGAAACAAAGTTCTCAAACATATTCAATAGCAAGGGTAAGAGATTATTACAACATGGAAAACCAAACTTTGCAATAACCTTTACTCTCCTCCCCAGAAAATATCAAAGACACACCCATTTTATTACAACCTTACAATTTTGTTATGAAGGAAGGGGGAAAACTTTACAAAAGATACAACATTTTTAAGAGTAAGATACAATTACATCCCAAGATGGAAGACTACAAAAATGATTTTACAACATCATTGGAGAACCAACTAAAATCCAAGTGGAGAAGCCTTCCAAAATTTTGGAAACAACATGCCAAGGTCTTCAATTTTCTTTTCCAACATCCAAGCAAAATCTGCAAGCTCTATATGCCAAAATGATCTCCAAAGTACAAGAATAAAGGGATCGGTTACCTCCCAACATATTGGCATCATTACATGCCATATCTAATACATGGAGGACATGCTAGCCTCCCTCCAATCCCATGGGAGAGAGAGCATACATGCCTCGGTTTTGCACAAGTGAATAGGAGGAAAACACACATACAAGCATACTTTCACACATACACCAAAAACAAAATCAAACAACACATGAGGGATAAGCTCCATGCTTTCCCCAAAATGGGGAAGAGTGGTAAGAAACCAAATGAAACCAAGTGGTGAATCCAACCATAGGAAACACAAGTAAAACTCCATGCAACCTCCTTATCTCTCCAAACACAAAATCCCTCCTTATCTCTCCAACCCATGCACCAAGCCTCCTCCTTGGAAGGATTTTCAAACCATTAAGATTTCCTTGCCAAGGATGGGGGAAGAATTTCAAACCATATGAACATATTTCCCCACATCAAACCATATGAGGGGAGGAATAAAGAGAACCATCATGGCTTTCCCATCAAGCCATGTGGTGAGAAGGTATTCCTCCCTCTTCCCCAACACTCCAAAATCCATCACAAGCATGATGGATGGAGAAAAATAACAATAAAAAAATCCACATACACACCCATCATCCACATACAAAAACAACACAAACAAAACACCATTTTCATTTCAAAACATAAGCTATTTTCCATAAGCAAAAACAAAGTAGAAGAGCAAGGAGGCCTACCTCAAACAAGATCTCCAAAATCTCTATGAAATCCACCATCCAAATCTCTTAGTTGCACAAGCACACCCAAAATCTCCAACACTTCGTGAACACTCCAAAATGAAATAATGACCAAGAAGTCCCAACCCTCTCCATGAGGGAATATTAAAATAAAACCAATAAAAAATTCCCCCAAATGAGAGGGTGACATGTGTCACCCTTCTCAACTCCCCACACAAAGATTCAAAAACAAAAATAAGAATAAAACAACTCTCATTTTGGAGGTAAACTCCAAATTACCCAAAATGTGATTAAAATCAAAACTTCTACAACTTTTAATACACACACAAACCAACTCACTTATAATAAAGTGATGTGTGAGGGGTCAAATGGGAGGAAACTCCTGTAGTCACAAAAGCATGCACTTATTATTACATTTATACCATCGGGTATGTTATTTTATAGATGGATCTTGTGTAATAATAGTATTCCCTAGTGACCCATACCTTGGTCTTCTTGTAAGTTGGTCAATCATAATTATTATTTGTCTTATTCATTCATCACTTACCTATGCGCTTTTGGATATCTTTTAGGAGTCTTAGGTGTCATAATTTTCTCGGTTGTCACATCTAGACCTATCTTTGGGGTACCTAGGGTTGAACTAGGGTGCCCCAATCCATGATTTTAGGCACCCTTATTTTCATAACTTTTGGTCTTGATTTATTTGTTTGAGGTCGGTCTTTGTTGTTACCCTGTGTATTCCCTAGGTTGTAGTCGGCATTTTCGTGGGTCACTAGTGTCGAAATTTGAACAAGATATCCCTATATAAACATAGCATACTCACTACATTATGGGAGGACATCTTACTATCAAGGGAATATATCTACTAAGGCAAGGGACTACATTTAGGCATCTTCTACATCTACATCACACAAGCATAAGGGGAAAGGGTTGTATTCTTTATATTCCATCCACCATTTGCATTTTTACATTTATTTATTGCCCCTACTTCTATGTCATTGGCATTAGGGCATCCTAGGAACAAAATTACACACACACGCACACAAAACTACATGGGGTTTGGAATGTAGTGCAATGCTTAGTCATAAGTCCACCATTGTGGCGGCTAAGGTCAGTCGACCTATTCATATGCATTTTTATTTCTTAGGAATTGATTCTTTGAATAGGGTTTTGTAGGTGGATCTTCACACTGCATTTACAATGACACAAGTGATAGTATTGTGACACCCATATAAAAAGACAAAGGTATTACAAAGACCTTGCGACACTACTGCACCTAGGTTTTGAAATTTTCTGCAGTCTACAAAGACTCGGATCATATACCAAGGTCTCCATTATCCTCCCAAGCACCTTAGTCTAGTCAGATACTTAGCTTTTTCCCTTCTTGAGGCCACCCAATCACAGCTTCCCATTCTACTTCAATCCAACATACAACGAGGTAATTCAAATTGAGGTTAGTACCATATCCCTCTTATTTCCATTATTTCAATACATTCAAATAATAAAGTAAAATATTTAGATCCAACATTTTAGTATAGCATTCTGTTTCTATTTAGATTAACTCATAAAATAAGAATAAAAATTTCTATTTTTAGTTAATCATTTTGGTGAACCCTAATTTTTGAATACTTTTCCTTTGGATCCTTCTTATTACCTTATTGGTTAAGCATAGTTCTTATTTTCTCCCATTGTGTCTTATTTTAGTGTTAATCCTATCTATGATTAGGACTCCATAGCTAAACTCCAAGATTTATATAGTACCCCCATGACTCTACCCGATGATACTCAACAAGAACTCTTAGAAGGCCAGCAACATGTGCCAACTAGTCTTTCTATTCTCTATAGATAGTTGCCTTGTTAATGACCCATGTTGTATTCACTTTTTATGTACGTCATGTTTATTTGGTTACATGTGGTCCTTCTTATGATATTACACCTGATGCTTTATATTAATCTATCCTTGATTACTTATTATACATTGATCCACAATCGGGTGTACCTCATGCCTCCTCCCCTCCACTCCACCTATTGTTATATCTACTTCTATGTCTCCTACTTCTTATAGTCCTCCTCCCACATCTCATTCTAGCTTGCATTCTCCTTCATATTACATTGATGATCCTATTGATCCTCTTGATGGAAACAACATTATTTATGGGACCCCATCTTCTACTAATGATCATCATGGGTCTCCTTATTTCTATACCGTTGAGTGTGACTCTCCTACTCCATTATTGTCATCTCCTGAGGTTGCATCTACTATTATGCATGATTCACCACTAGCTATTGCTTCTTCTCCTTCTATCCCCACATCCTCTACAGCTCCTACTGCATCTTTTCCTATAGAGGTTTCCTCCTTGATCACTACACCTACTAGGGATTATGTTGATACTAGTCATACTATAGCTCCTACATCATCATCTACCATAGATCCTTTAGCATCGGACTCCACTATATCGCCTCTTGATATCCCTATGATCACTCATAATGGAAAAATTCAACCACTTAATACATTATTTCCATCTCCTACCATCCCCTCACAAGATATTCTATCTCTCATGCATGTTGTAGGACAACTCCAATCTCAAGTTCATACTCTTACTTTAGAAAGTAAAGCCTATTATGCCTCTATTGACAACAATTCTTTACATGGAAATCATGTTCCTAAAAATATTCATAATTTTGCCTTCCCTAAAGAATTTTCCATGCCTACTTTCACATGTTTTGATGGTACTGGCAATCCTCATGCTCATATCTTACACTACCGTACACATTTATGGTCTCTTACTCTAATGATCGATTGTTGCTTAAGGCCTTTTGTTATAGTCTTACTGATGAGGCACTACAATGGTACACCCATTTACCCTTTGGGTCCATTAGCACTTTCTATGACATGGAGGATGTTTTCCTCCATTATTTCATTCCCAACAATGTCCCTAGAGTCACTTATGATCACATACCTAATTTACATCAAGGCTCCTCTCGAACTCGTTCTCAGACTATATCTTACGCTTTAATGCATGTATACACCAAATCATATTCCAACCTAGTGATTTAGAAAATCAATTTAGTTTTTTTCGTAGCCTCATTCCTCCACTTAAGAAAAGGTTAGAATATGATACTTACGAGTCATTCATTCTCTTTTGCTATAAATTCATTGATCAAGAAAAATATCTTCTATCCCCACATATCGTTAAACCTACACATGTTTATCCGATAGTTCCATCCTTTGGTCTTCCACCCACACCTCTAGTTAGGCATCCAAAGCAATCCCTACCTTTGTTTAAGGTGCATTCCAAACAAGTTCAAGCTGCTCCTTCACCACCAGCCCATACTTCTCCAATACCATAAAATTTACTACTTCCACCACTCCACCTCCATCACAATATCCTTTGTATTTATCCCCTCACTCTAGACCACATGATGTATTATGCATATTACTTAATGAGTGATTAATTTGATTACCCTCCAACCAACATCATCCCCCACACCGCTTGTAATGGTAACATGACCAACACTATTGTAATTATCATTGCATCATTATCCATCGAGATAATGATTGTCTTGCCCTACGTGAGAGGATACAACAATTAGTGGATTCTGATATCATATCCTTTGCCTCTCGTGAGTGGTCATTATTTCCTTTACCTCGTTAGCGTAGGCATACTACACTTGAGTCTTCTCCATCAAGTACTCAGTTAATTCTTCATACACCACTGTCACATGTATGTTCTCCACCTCATCCATCATTTCCACCATCACATTCATTGCATCCACTACACCCATGCTATCCATTGCTTCATGTTGTTGTATCCCATGATTTTTTTCCAAGCTCGTATATCCTGTGGTTATTAAACATGACACTCCATTTAGTTCATACACTCACGCTGCATCCATTCCACATGCTTCCACCACCACACATCGTCTTGTTCTTTGGTAGGTGATTATTATCACCTTATTCCTTAATGATGCACTTGTTTTCTTATAGTTCTTACAGATTTGTTGAGGATTTTTGGCTAGATTTTTTTGCACAGCTAAAAACCTAGGTATTCATGAGATAAATCTCCCTCATTTACCAGTGAGGCTCTCGTGTAAGATGTTTATCAATCTAGTACGTATGAAACTTAATAACTATTTGTGGGAGTTTTACTTTAATTACAAAGCTTGTGAACCATAGCTAAGTAATTCTGCAGCAAGTAAGTAGTTGTTTATGAAGTATTTGTAGAAGGGGAAATAATGGAATTTGGGAAAGAATAAAGGAAGATATGTAATTCAACCAATATTTTATAGATTTGGTCTCATACACATAGATTAAATAAACAAGTAGATCTCACAATATTCATAAGTAAAGGAAAAGAACAGCTTCTAATATAAATCTTAGATAACAAAAATTTTATCTAAGATCCACATAGAAGTAAGAAGCAAATGCATCATTGACACAAAGTTCTCTGGAAATTCATTTTTATGCAATTCCCGATTTCACAAAAATGACATCAAGGGCTGCAACACAAATTCGGAACTCAAGAATGTTGATTAACAAATTTTGATTTTTTAACACATACGTTCTTCCTCTATTTATAGTGTATAGATGGTAATTACAAATAAGAAGCTTTCAATGAATTGCCACATGTGGAAGCTATGAAAAAGGGAAGCGGTTGGAAATCTTCCTCCTAGAATTTCTCTTTGCATGACATGCATATAACTGAAAATAGAACCTTCTATTTTGCATGTCTGTGACCTATTTCCAAGTAATTGACTTCTTCCAATAACTTGAAGTAACATATTTTATAGCCAATTACCTAAGTTTTACAATTTTAATTGATTTCTCAATTGCTTTGTCAGAGAAAATAAGAGAAAGAAAATGAATTTATTCCATTATAACACTCTTTATTTTTCCTTCCTCCATACTTTGCATGTTGATCCAATATGCATTGTACTTTTGCTTCATCTATTTTAGCAATGAATGATTTGAATGATATCTCTGCCTTGAATTTGAGATGTCTTTTTCTCCCATATGTTGTTGAATCCTTTCCTTTGATTCTCATCAAATTGGATCTGGAAGCAATTGACTAATATTTTCACGGTGCCACCTCGACCTATCTTCCTCTTATCCTTGAATCTTTTATAGTTCTTCTCCAATACATGCACTAGTGAAATGTTTTTCATAAACAATTCAAACAAAACTCGTCATCTTTTATTTTAAATTACATGTGAGCAATTTTAAATTTTGGAAAGCACTCTGGATGAAGGAAAATACAATTAAATTATATGAAGGCTTCACCGGAAGATAGGGAGCACATGCACAAGCTCTGAAAGGAATTTTCCATGAAATGAATTCCACATAAGTTGCATTAGAAATAAGGGGCTGATTTTTTCCGAAGCCTTTACAATTATGAGGGCTGGATTTATTTTCTTCCTTTGATTCTCAAGATATATTCAATGTAGCATACATTGACTTCTAATTTCTTCACCAATATGGGCATAAATAAAGTTTCTGTAAATAATTTAGACAAGTATGCGAGTCCATAGCAAGAATATCTAATTTCTTCACCAAGATCTCATTATAAATCAAGTTGCCCTCTATTTTTAGACTTTGATTGCATGTCAAGCAAGATAAAAATATTATTTTATTCACATGTGCAATCACATCAACATGCAGATATCCGAGAATAATAAAATGGAAGCCTTTCCAACCCTAGGTGCTAAATTGGATCCTTCTGGAAATTAAAAGAAGTCATCTTCTAGGAATTTAGCTATGCCAAAATGGGTCACACTTTTTCACTAGGAATTGTGGAAAAATATGTGGAAGAGGAAGTGGAATTTTTAACCTTTCGGAAGCCCAAAATTCTCACTTTTCACTTAAATGATTTAACTTTAATTAGGGAAAAATAACCTTCCGGGCATCCCCAAAATTCCCACCTTCCTGGCATCCCCAAAATTCCCATTAGCATGAAGAAATTACTTTTCCAAAAAGTGCGACTAGCATGAAAGAGAGATTTTTTCCAAAAGTTGACTTGCATGGGTGAATAAAACTTCTTTGGTGGGAATTTTTACCCTTCCAGGAAGCCCCAAAATTCCATTTGTACTTTAAGTGATTTAACTTTAATAATGGGAAAAAATAACCTTCCAAGAAGCCTCAAAATTCCCACCTTCTTGGAAGCTCCAAAATTCCCATTTGCACTTAAGTGATTTGACTTTCATGATGGGAAAAAACAACCTTCCAGGAAGGCTCCAAATTCCCATCTTCCTGGCAGCACCAAAATTCTCATTTTCACTTAAATGACTTGACTTCCATCATGGGAATTTTTTACCTTCCAAGAAAACCCCAAATTCCCACCTTCCATGCAGTGCCAAAATTCCCACTTGCATGGAGAAGTCATTTTTCTCAAAATGTGTGACTTGCGTGACTTTTACTTTTAAATTTGCGTGAAAACTCATCCACAACATTTTATTTCCATTTTTAGATTTTTGAAAGTTGATGTTAGTGTAGGTTATTATTTATCATTTTATTTATTTATTAGGATAATTCTTACACTTGTGTTAGCCCTACACTTGTTGGGTTAGCTTTCTTAGGTGTACTAGTTGTGTGAAGTTAACTTCTTAGTTATGTTGAGTTAGCTTACTAGTATTTTGGAGTTAACTTAACTACCAGTATCAGTTAGTGGGAGTTCTTCACCATTGATTTAGGTAGTAGTTGCACTTCCCTCCTCCTATATGTACATATTTCTTATTGAATAATTCAAGTCATTCTATTATAATGTATTGAGCATTATGGATTATGATGGATTTCCATATATGGTATTTTAGCTCTTTAACTTTGCAAATCTAATGTGGTGTGCTATTATCATCTGAGATCGCGGCTTGGAACAATATTCTTATCATTCCTTTCATTTTTCTTCTACCTTCCAAGAAACCCCAAATTCCCACCTTCCAAGCATCTTCCTTTATTATGAATTCTCACTTGCGTGGAGAAGTCATTTTTCCCAAAACGTGTGACTTGCATGACTTCTACTTTTAAAGCTACGTGAAAACTCATCCGCAACATTTTATTTCCATTTTTAGATTTTTGGTAAAGAAAACACAAGAATAGAATAAAATTTTCCATTTTTTGAAAGGGTCCGGGAAGATGTAGCAGCAAAAACTTGCAAGTGCCATAACTTTCAATCCGTGGCTCCGTTTTGGGTTCCATTTTTTCTAAAAGTGCATATTTTCTCAAGCTCTACGTATTGATGGTTATATTTTTCTTGTTTTCATAAAATCCATTTTTGCACCTTTTTGGACCAAGCAACTTCTTGCAAACTCCTGAAAGAATCATGAGCTCCGATCACCTTGAGACATTTAGTTAGAAATTAAAAAAAATGGATAGATTTTCAAAACCTTGGGCCCAGAAAAGGTCCAGGTAGGAATAATGAATAAGCTACGAAGGATTTTTGGACGGAAAACAGAGAAAGACAAAAAGAAATAAAAAACAAAACTCAAAGAAGTTGCGGAAATTACTCAAAAAAATATTCTCAAATTAGTTTATCTGCAAAAATTCTTCCCCGAGGTTGAATGTTTTGTGGTAATAATGATGGGGTGAAGTGTTTTATATAACCTAAATCATCTAATTTTAACTCAATTTATTTTTAAAATAACTTTATTTATTTAATAAATAAATAAAGCACTTTCAGATAAAGTCGGTGAAGGGATTAAGTGAGATTTGGCATGTGGGTATTTTTCAAATTTGTCTTATATGACTCTCTTTGGGATACCTTAGAGCAATGCAAACAATTGCGAGGCAAAACAAACACAAAACAACCCATTACTTTGAAAAGAACGAAAAATGTTTTGTGGTAATTTAAAAGGGGTAGTCCCTTAGCTTTCGGTGAAATCTCAGGACACGATGGATTAGTTCTAAGAACCTTTCATCACATGCTTCGTCATTTCATCTAGCACACTCAATCATTTCCCAATGACGCACTCTTGTTTACATAGCTCATCTTTGGACTACTCGAGGGGTCTTAATCACATGAGCCTCTTCTTTCACATGCTAGGGGCATTGGTAATCTTACTCCCCTATCCTATTACGACTACATTACATTCTCACACAATCATGACATTATATTCATTTCACTATCATAAATTTTTCTATTTTCACATTTATTCTACTATAATCATTACATTACCTATGCGCTTACATATTTCATTCATTCAATATTTCATCAATCACATTACATTAGTTATATATATCATCATCATTCACCATACACATTTTTTCTACCACTACTAACATCATCATATGAAGTTATATTCATCACATATAAACAATACATATGCTAGGACAATAACCATAGAATCATACAACATCCATTACATCACTATGGAAAACCATTCCAACATAGATTTAACATATAGGTGTCCATACATATATCGCTAATATAATCATCATCCCAAAACATGTCTCACAACTAGGGGACAAGGCCCCCACATCATATACAATAATCCCCATCATACCTCATCATCGTTATCACTCTCATGTACTACAAGAGCCCTAGAACTGGATGCCTCTCCACCAACGTGACGCCACATTTCGTGGCCCCTAAATTTCTCCACCTACCTTCGTAGCATAGTAATCTCTATACTCTAATATGAAAAATGATGATGTAATTCTACATACTTGTGCGAACATGTCCTGTGCCAAGGGACCACCACTCTCATCGTCTCGGATGTGTCGAGTCTCCTCACATGCCTCATCCCTTTCACTTAGAATCACTATACATGTCACCGCTATTATGGCCATTGGCTCAAAAATATGGGCATGCTCACCTGCAATGTCATCAACATGCTCTAGTATCCCTCTACCTAGCACATCATTTGGCACATTCCATTCAATCAATGTATGGATCAATGTGTCTATTATCAATGACCAATACGCATCCCATGCAAAACATAACATCAAACCACACATTAGCTACAAACATACAAAACAACTTAGACAATCATTAAACACAATGTAGGCATACACAAATACTCACGCTCGCGACAATCACTGCTATAGGGTCGGGGATACCTCTCTCCCCTCCTCCTCCATGTGGCAACTCCATAGTACCTGTGAATATTGGGTATAGTAATACCCACCGATACGCTGCCCACCATGCTTGATACTCCTTGGTACACCCCACATCATCGCCATCCACAACCGCTATCACTTTGGTATGTCTCTCATCCGGCCCTAGTGGTATTAACTTCTTTATCTTGGGCCCGGCCTAGGATCAGCCCTCCTATGAGATCCGATAGCTCTCAATCATATATATGGCTCTTGGGGTACATCTTGAGCCATACCAAACTACCGTGACACCCTCTCCACTCTAAAAGTTCCGCCACACCTAGAAAGTAGTCCTTTAGCCACATATTCCTCCGAATGCATCGTAACTTAGTAACATCCTCGGGTCATCCCCCATAATCACGGTATGGCCTCTATATCAATGACTCAAGCCCCATCCTATCTATAAGTTCCCTAAAGGTATCAATATCCATCTTCCTATGTGAACATCCACCCAATGTCGATCATATATCTTTTCACATGACTTCTCTCCTCATGTCCCCGTGATCGTATCAATACAACTATGTGCTCATATTCCCACATGTGCACTGTCAATGTGGTGAATCCTATACCTCCACCATGCTCATCCTGTGTAAATCAATACAAGTCTATGTATAAATGGGCCAACACACACCATGCCCACACGAATCTCATCCCATACTCCTATCTCCTATGTGACATATGTCATGCATCTTATACAAGATGCCAACCCCTCCTCCTCCCTCCATGTATTGCTATACATGAAGGAATCACCACTATGATAAATTTATTCGAGTGCGGACCCTAGACTACAATATCACATCCAAATTGATATGGGCCTCAGCAAGTACTTGGTACCCTATAAATTATCACCTCATCGAGTGCATTTACCACTCCATATCCAATACTTCCATCACTCATACCCTCTCCCCAACAACCAAAATCATAATATGTGATAAAATCCTCGAATGTCACAAATCATCTCCCCGTAGGCAACCAAAATGTGCATGTGTCTACACCATCTCTCACACAATACAATCAACATGGGCATATTATGGGGCACATCCCCCATTCGTGTTATATGCCATAGGACAGCACAGTCCATCACATCCCACTCATCATTCGGTAACTTGATCTAAGTAATTTACTCAAGTGACCACAAAACCCCTTGAATGGATATCCCTCTACAAAAAGACCCAACAACAACAAATGCAATGTTAGAACACCTTACACAACCAAACACACTTATTCAACATAC